>JAHKKF010517384.1:0-24828 GCA_019740295.1 Labeo calbasu | reverse complement strand
TAGGCCACTATAGAGCACTGACACCCTGTGGTGAACAATCACGTATGATTACCAGCCACCGCTTTCTCAGATCGGTTTATGTTGGATTAAAATTTAACGTTCCGTTGAGTTTGGAAAATTCTGTACTCAGTAACCATCAGAATATGTCTTCTCCTGTCTCTGAAAATTTCCGAATTTGAAATCATCCCGCGAAATCTCATTTTATTAGGCGTTTAAGTCAACTAGATGATTACAGCGCATTGAAAATGTACATAACCAGATCTAACTGAGCCATACGATTTCAAAACGGAAGTGCGTCACGAGGCTCAGTGCAAGTAGTCCATTCAAATGTCTACTTAATCTTTAATATTTGGCCATTTCTTTATGACACAGCCGCTAAAAGCTGCAGCCACTGTGATTTCTTGAATATGTGGACATAAAAACGTAACTCAGAGTGAGGTTTAAACTTTTATTTTGAAATCACAGTGTGTTTGCGTACGTGTATGAATGATTTACCTTACAAATCGGATGAAATAGTGCATGTTGCGTTCCTAGATGAACATTATAATAAACCCAAACTCACAACAACATGCAGAGACTGAGTTTAAAATGCTCCATTTAAATTATTGAAAACTGACTGAACAGTTTGTGTAGCAGCATTTACTTTGAACAGTCACATGCTTAACCTACACACATGTAAATCATTAAAAAAACGGATATATTAAACCTGCATCGCATATATGTATTTAATTGAATAGTAGCGTTTGTGAATTCTTAATAGCATTATGCTTTATTATGATTTTTAAATAGGTTTAATATTTGGAATGCGCCACTTCCGATATTTTGCCGATTACTGGACACATGCAATCAAGGATTTTTTTTTTTAGCATTTTAGCATTTTAGCATATTTGGAGATAAGGCCACAAATGATAGCCACAACAATTTATGCCTTAAATATTGTTGACTGAGTTTAATTCTAATTATTCCTTTGTATAATTACTAATACAGCCTATGCAGCAAACAGACTCGCGCAGAAATAATGTTCATGGATGAGCTATGTATTAAAAATTTAGTAATATCACTATAATATGAATCAGGGTGGGGCTGAAAGCCGTGTTAAGCGAAACGAGGCTGGACGAATGCTAATGAGAAATGAGAGCACACATGGCTCAAAAGCAGCAGAGCTTTTATTATGCCACAGTCGACCGATTCCGCTCCTTCCGGTCATGCGTATGTGGTGTAAAGCAGCATTTTAATCATACTAGACACATTTGAGTGTGTTGAAAGTTTTGTTATAATGCTACGCTTTTATTTAAAGCATCAAAATAAAAGTGGAAATTGATGGTGTGTAATGGAATTGGCAGATGATGCCAAAAAAAGTTCTTGGACACAACTGGGATAATGTAAGTACACAAGTCAGCAAAAAATAACACTGTTCTAGTTTGTAAAGTGAAGATTGTAAATATCACGCGTTTTCCCTCCAGCCTAGATCCCAGTGTTCTCATCAGACCAGTGTAGCAGCAACAACAGAGCATGTCCTGCCTGATGTCACATGGTGCAAAGTACAAAACGGCAGCTCCTGAGAACCAGAACACTGTAGTCATGTAAGAAAGACTTTCATTAAAACTCAATGGAACATGATCGGTGAACTGGACGCCTTCACGTCACTGTAATGTAAACAGGTCATCTGTAATATCAGGAGTGCTTTTGTTTGTGGTTAGGATAGCAGTTTTGCCTAGTTTTGGATAAAGCAATATGTTTTTTAAAATGACATGATGCAGAATAATGCATGTTCCCATGCATGAAATATCATTAGCTATAATGAGGATGTGAAGAAAGCCCTCATGGGAGATACACATGCATGCCAGCTGTTTCAAAGCTTTACAGTATCAATGTTTTCTTTTGAAGTGCAACTCGTGCAATCAGTATCAAAGTCTGTAGTTTCATGTAATGTCATTTCAGTCCTTCTACCCTCAGAACAGAAAGTCTAAAGCATGCACATGATAAGAGAGAGAGGGAGTTCGGCCACACATGGACACCCTGTCATGTTCCTAGGAAGCCTTTTTTGCTCATACTGAGAAATAATAAAGTGCTGCCAGGGTAATGCACATTGCACCTCTGTTTTGTCCCTGAACGATGACCATTACTGGCCAGTCATTCTGATAGCAGTTTGTTTCTCATGAACTAAACATGTGCCATTACAAATGTGTCTGAGAATGAAAGATGATTGTTTTCCCTGTTAAACCATCGACATATATGAGAATATATATATATATATATATATATATATAGTCAACATTTGAAGTGGATCAAAACATTTCATTAAAGTTGTCCTAAGACCAACAACAGTACCCGTTCTTGTCAACTTTGCACTTTTTTGATCCACTTCAAATGTTAACTACTGTATATATATATATATATATATATTAGGGCTGTCAAACGATTAATCACAATTAATCGCATACAAAATAAAAGTTTGAGTTTGCCTAGTATATGTGTGTGTACTGTGTGTAATTATTATGTATATAAATACACAAATTAATGTATATATTTAAGAGAAATATTATATGTACAGTATTTTATTTATAAATAATATAAATTCTATACACATATACACACATATATTAGGCAAACTCAGACTTTTATTTGTATGCAGTGCAATTATTCGCAATTAATCGTTTGCCAGCCCTAATATATATATATATATATATATATATACATACATACACACACACACACACACATTTTGAAAAAGAAACAAACTGATACCATTTTCAACAAATCTTTACATTTAATAACTTGATATTGGGTAAAAACGTAATAACATTTTCATTGCATCTTGAATAAATGCAAGCATAAGCGTCTATATTTTTGTCTAGGAAAAGTATATTTATTTCTATGTATAATATCTCCCTTGACGTTTTTAAGTTTAGAATCAGAATATTGTTATTGATCATTCTTGATTTTGAAAGCGTGCATGGCTCAGCTCCAATCTGAGTAATGTGAACTCACGTGATGTAATATAGAGCTAGTAATGTCAGGGAGCTCTACTGATAGTGTCTTTAGTACACAAAAACACCTGTTGTTTTGATTAACACTCTCTTTATCGCATTCCTCTCGTTCTCAACCTTGAGACTCAATCCTGGAAGTCGAGTGACTTACCGGCATCACGTAATGTTTACACCAGCTGGTGCCAGCGTAATTTTCTCTCATCCTTTTTAAAAGCTATTTTACAGTCATTTGCGTCAGATTGACAGATACTGAGTTGAACTGTTAATTCATGACCATATCATTTTGAATGTTCATGTTTAATTGTTTTTAGCTAAATTGAATACATCTAACGTTAGCCTTATACAGTGACGTCAGTCCCGGGCCCATATGCAAAAACATTTGTAGCAAATGTGGTAAAAATGTTTATCATTTTATGAGATTTGTTCTATTTTGAATCCAATTTTTCTTTGTAAAAGGCATAAAGTTGATCATACTGACTTCAAAGGAATTATTAGTTTGAATATACATTGAACCAAACATCACAACATCTTAGTTGATAATTCAATGTAGTTTATTTTTGACAAAACATCCCATGTTTTGGTCATGACTTGACATTTTTGGTAGCGACAACATCACATTACAGAATTTTAACTCGCATACTAAAAAACTACTAAAACATACTAAAGTACTGTACTAAAACTGTATTTGTATAACTGTATTAAAATTTTGTTTATTTCCCCCAAATATAGGATTATGTGTTCCCTTTTGTCACTACCCTGGTGAAAAAAACCCCAACATATGCTGGTAGGTATGTATGTTTTAGGTATGTTTTGATGCTGGTTTAAGCTGGTCCTTTGCTGGTTTATGCTGGTCCTTAGCTGGTCATGTTGCTGGTCCAGCATAAACCAGCTAAGGACCATCTTAAACCAGCATCAAAACATACCTAACCAGCATCCCAGCATCAAAATCTACCTACCAGCATATGCTGGTTTTTTCACCAGGGTACCAAAACAATGATGACTTGTTTTGGTCGTGACTGTTACGGTAGTGACAATTTTGGATACTTTTGAGCCCAGCTCAAAGCTGCTAATCAGCACATGGTTAGCTAGTACAGTTCTGAACAGTTGTACACATATAAAAACTAAATATTATGAACACCCAAAAAAGTGTGCTTAATTGCAGAAAAACATAGAGGTTAGGGTTCAAGACAGCCACCTTCCAATTGAAAGTACCCAATAAATTATGTTTTTATACACATTAAGCTTACTTACATTTTAAATATTATCATGGGTTTAAACAGATAATAGAATGATCTTAGTAAACATATAAGATTTGAATTTTAAATGTGTTTTTTCATTGTGGGACATCAGTTGGCCCCAGAACGGCCAATATATTCTTATACTTACGCTAAATATGATCCCCCTATAACACCTTGGTATTTATGTTGGTAGGCTGTTTATGGCCTAATATTACAGCAGTGACGTTGTGACCTTTAAATTGGAGACGTTACGTATTTTTAAAAAATCCGAGATGACTAATATGACGCCACAAAGGGCCTTTAAAGTGCTCTGGAAAGAAGCGTTCTAAATAGAATCTTGGTAAGTTAAAATCTGAAGTTCAGCGGATGGTGTACCTGTTCTCCTCACAGGATTAGTGACACGTTTTTCTTTTGTAACTCCGTGGTACTATAGAGTTGCCAGCTTCACGTGCAAACCCCTTGTGGTATGTAAAAGCACGTGAAGTCGATATATTTGCCCTCCCCCCTGCCGGGCTGTGGTGGTCTGTAGGTGTGCAGGGGGGGCCGTGTAGAGTCGTAAATGACCGGTGTGGTGTAGTGCGTTGTGTGTGGTGGGGGTGTGACACGGCGATTGACAACCGGAGGACGGGGTGGTTATTCTCTCTAACCAAATGAGCTTTAATGGTTTATAGCAACCCCACCCGACCTCGCCCTTCATTATCAATGGTTGTGAATCACTGTTAACACCTGCTATAAACCATTTATGAGTAGATAAAATACATATCCAAAGTAATTAAGAAAATAAATTACCAAAGATTTCAAAATACATAAAATGATATCCAATGAATTGCAGTAAACTCAAGAGCTGAAACTTAATGATTGTGTTGTCTTGATTTAAACACTCATTATTCAAATCCAGCAAGATATGATGCAGCATCCAGTGACTTCAGTGCATGTGTAGCCTTCATAAATTTGAAAATATAGTAGACAAAATACAAAAAACAAATACATCTTCCATGGACTGGACTGCAGTGGACTATACGTAAGCCAGTGATATTCAAAGATATATAAGTTAGTGGTGTAGCAATTGTTAGCTCCAACGCTTCATATTGTTGTGTTTTCTGAGGTAAATCCCATTAAATGACTATTCACAAGCTTTTTAATTGACGGTATAAATGCTTGGAAATAATATTTAACGTTTTCAAGTCTATTCATTATTTATAGCGCGCCTGCCACCCAGTACTGGGAGTGTTTTGTATACTTTTAATGTAACACAAATCCTCGCCTTTAAATTCTGTCAATTTGATCACGAAATACAAACAATAAATCTGTTTTTCTGCTCTTTATGTGGCATGAGATTACTGTTCGCCTCAGTTCAAGCAGCATGTGAATCAGTCATAGTTTTCTTTTTTCTCTACTAGTTACAGCATGAAATACACAGGAATAAATATCAGAAGTTATGTTGAATAAAATCTGCACAACTTAATAAAACGAATGTCTCATGTAATCGATCAATCAGTGTTTGAAAATCACCAGTAAACAACTGCTTGTAAATAGCGTAACAGTCCTAATATAACCTCAGAAACGCCAACAATAGCCCATAACTTGCCAATGTTGCTTTATTATTTTTATAAATCAGTTTTTTGAGTAGGTGGAACTTTCTCAATGATTAACTTTATTCACACAATATAACACAACTTTAAACTCATAATGTTGACTTTATTCTAAAAATGTTGTGGTACTGCTGCCATATTTACTAAATTACTTAAGGCAAACACACTCTTGGCACAGCGGTCCAAAACGCAACAAGACAGAAAGAAAGTAAAAGTAATTTAATTTAATTATTTCGGCAAATTCATCCTCAGTGTCATCGATGTTTAATTTTAGGCTTTGTGTTTTCTTAATGAAAAGTCTTTTGATAAAAGAGAATTAAAATGAAAGGAAGAGAATTAAAACATTACAGGTGTCTCTGAAGCTAGATACAGTTGTGATACGGTCTTTTACAGTCTTTTATAAAGTAACAACAAGTTAGCATTTAATGGCAGTGAGCATTATTTATGTTCTATAGTGCCATCTAGTGATAAAATGAAGAGACGTGTCAGGAGTTATCTTACTGATGAAATAATAATAAATATTAGGTCTATATTCGTTTGTTTTGTAGACGCGTTCTTTCCAAAATTCTTATCATTTATAGACGTCATTGCTAATATGTCTTGTGTGAACATCCACTGCAAATACAACGCGATTAAAACCTTGTGATATACTTAAGAAATAACGAGTGATTTCCGTTCGACCCATGTGATTTACCTCTCTTCGTGTTTTAGATGTTTGTCGTGTAAATTATAACCGTTTTGCTAGTTTCAGACGAGGATGGGATTCGAACCCACGCGTGCAGAGCACAATCCATCGTCATGCCTTGAATGCATTCGAATGATAGTTTGGCCCCACTGGATAAAACACATTCGTACATTTATTTTTATTTAGTGCTCGAACAAACAAACAAAACTAAAAAACAAATGACATATCAGTTACTAGTTCAATTCCTCTCAAAGTCTCTCTTCTGGCTGATCTCAGTCTTCATTTCGCTCTCTGTTGTGTGTGACTGAAAACACCATTCAAGGCGTGGACTCTCCTTGTCTCTCCTGTTCAATAGCTGCAGAAAGAAATGGTTTCACAGGCTTTGAAAAGTGCTTTAAGTGAATAAAGATTGAATTGGCTTTATTCTGTAGAGCAAAAAGGAAAAAAATAACTTGAAATGACTTATTGAGGACTTTATTAACCATATGGCTTTATACTTTCCAGATCAAATTATGACAAAGAATTGATCATTCTGGATAATCACACACACACCCTAATTGAAATATTTACTTAATTTCACATGCAATAGGTTTCCTGAATTGAATCACTGTCATTTATACATTTTAACTGAGAGATAACTAATATATTAAAAAACTAAAAATATTGATCATAACATAATTACAATAACTTCAGTGTTTCAGGATCAGATACTCACTTTCTTTGGTTGGCAAGGGATTCTTTTCTTGGGTCTCTGTCTTCCTGAGTTTAGTTTTATCAAAGGATGTGATTTCCGTCATGTTGGGTTTGTCAGCCATGTTTTTGCACTATATACCAAAGAAAATACAAGTTTAATAGCCAAATAAATTCATATTTGCTCATTAAGCTCTAACAGAACAAAAGTGAAACAGAACATCTTTAGTGGAGTTTAGTGAGGGCATCATTTGACCAATGTCCCACTCATTCTTCTTACTGTGTAAAATTAAAATTAATTCTATGAAAAATTGTCTAGCTGCTGCTCATATTTAAGGAATGTATTCCTTAAAATCATTTCTGCTCTGCCAAGTCAGACGACTGTTGGCCATCCTGTCTTTATGGGAAATGGGAATGTCTAACCTATGTCTTTGTTCTGCGCCCTGCTTCTCAGAGTCATTTCTCTGCTTCTCACTTCAAATCTCTAGACATTTCACAGTCTTTTTTGAAAATAAGTAGATAGAACACAAAGCCACCTCTAAAAGCATCCAGAATATTGGAGTGTAAAAAGTCTTACCGTGATGCAGTGTGTGAACACGAGAGCTGAATGAGAAAGTGTCGGTCTGTCTGTGTGGGTGGATGAAGCAGCAGGTTCTGTCTTATGAGGAAGGGGCTACACCGCCTGTCCCCAGGGTTATTTGATTGGCCACACCCCCCTTTGTCTTTTTCACTCACATTATATGAAATATTCATGATCTTGAAATTAAGGGAGGAGCAGATTTGAGCGTAAACCTGCTGACCTTGCATGGGAGAGGAGTGTATCAGATTTTATTTAGTTAGGGAAATGAAACCCAATTATGTGAAACATTCAGGGAGTGGAACAAGATTCAATCTAAAAATAAAAAAATGTAAAAAATGTGAAATATTATTTGAATTTAAAATAACTGTTTACTATTTTAGTATTTTTTAAAATGTAATTTATTTCTGTGATGGTAAAGCTGAATTTTTAGCAGCCATTACTACAGTCTTCAATGTCCTTAAGAAATAATTCTGATATGCTGATTTGGTGCTCAAGAAGCATTTTTTTTTTAATTAATTAATTAATTTTTTTTTTACATTTTTTCCTCATCACTTTAGATTTGCGATTTCTTGACTTCCATGACTCTCTGCATGTGGGCAAACATAAGCTTTAGTGTGTACATACATGAACCAACTGCTTGAAACCACAGAGTGGTGTGTGCCCCGGCTCAGCTGCCGCATCCCATACACACAGAGTCATCCAACACCAGACACATGGTGCCTCAGAGCAGCTGTTCTTGAGCTGATACATATGAGGAGGAAGTGACCAGAAATCTATAAGCACCACACAGCTGTCCCTTTCTAGGCCCTGTCCCTGAGAGACAGACCTCCGACCTTCAGAAGGAACAGAGAAAACAAATGTCTTTCAGCATCTTTGTCTGGATATTCCTGATAAATGACAATATTATCAGCATTAGATATATATTACATTCATATTAAATTGATCAAAAGGGACAGTGAAAACATTTACAATGTTGCAAAAAATTAAAAGGAAAGTTCACCCAAAAATGAAAATTCTGTCTATGTCCTTACTACCTTTCTAGGCCTTGAACTTGTCAGTTGCTTTGCTGTCTAATGCAAGGTCAAAAGTTGCTCTTGGATTTCATCAGAAATATCTTAATTTGTGTTCCAAAGACGAACAAAGGTCTTACAGGTTTGGAACGACATGAGGGTGAGTAATAAATGACAAAATTTTCATTTTTGGGTAAGCTATACCTTTAATATTTTAAATAAATTCTCCTCTTTCGAACTTTCTATTCATCAGAGAATCCTGAAAAAATGCTTCCACAAAATAAAAACTGGTTTTAACATTGATCATAATGGGAACCATTATTAATAACTGAGCACCAATATTAATTTAGCATCAAATTAGCATATTAGAATGATTTCTGAAGGATCATGTGAGATGTGACAAGGAGTAATGGCTGTTGAAAATTTAGCTTTGCATCACAGGAATACATTACATTTTAATGTAAATTCAAACAAAAAAAAACAGTTTTTCAGGTTTTAATAATATTTTACAATATTACTGTATTTTTGATCAAATAAAAGCAGGCATGGTGAGCATAAGTGACTTTGTTCAGCAACATTAAAAAAACCTTTTTCGAATGTTTGACTGAATAATTTGTACATGTACGCTACCAGTTAAAGGTTTGTGGACAGTAGGATTTTTTATGTTTTTAAAGTCTCTTCTGCTCACCAAGCCTGCATTTATTTGATCCAAAGTACAGCAAAAACAGTAAAATTTTGAAATATTTTTCTATTGTAAATAACTGTTTTCTATTTGAATATATTTTAAAATGTAATTTATTCCTGTGATTTCAAAGCTGAATTTTTTCATCATTACTCCAGTCACATGATCCTTCAGAAATCATTCTAATATTCTAATTTGCTGCTCAAAAAACATTTATTATTATTATTATGTTGAAAACAGCTGAGTAGATTTTTACAGGTTTCTTTGATGAATAGAAAGTTCAGAAAAACAGSATCTTTTGTAACATTATAAATGTCTTTATCATCACTTTTGATCAATTTAAAGCATCCTTGCTAAATTAAAGTATTATTTTTTATAATTTCTTATAGAGAAAAAATATACAGACTCCAAGCTTTTGAACGGTATAGTGTATAATGTTACAAAAGCTTTTATTTCAGATAAATGCTGATCTTTGGATATTTTTATTCATCAAAGAATAAAAAACGTGCTCAACTGTTTTAAATAATAATAATAATAAATGTTTCTTGAACAGCAAATCAGCATATTAGAATAATTTCTGAATGATTATGTGACACTGAAGACTGGAGTAATGATGCTGAAAATTTAGCTTTGATCAGGAATAAATTACATTTTAAAATATATTCAAATAGAAAACAGTTATTTTAAATAGTAAAAATATTTCACAATATTACGGCTTTTGGTTTATTTTGGATAAATGCAGCAGAAGAGACTTTAAAAAAACATAAAAAATCTGTTCTGACTGGTAATGTATTTATTAATAACTTTAATCACTTCAGATGAACGGTTCTTTTTATATTCTAGATCGACTCACAAAAATGCATTTTCTAATCTCACCACCAGATGGACCCATAGTAACACAAATGCAAGGTTCTCTCTGTTAAACTGCACCAGTGCCACAGCGCATTTTCCAGAAATAATGCGTTAGAACACGTGGACAGTCTTTTTTATTGTAAGTTAAATCTTTGTAGATACCATTGCCCTTTAGGATTCAAAACCCTTTCAGCTTCTGATACTGAACGACTAAATCTGAGAAAACTGTCCAGTTGAGCCATTGTGTGTGTTGGGGGAGTATAATTTGCTCGTTGTTACTCATTGTGTGTATCATCTGTACTGAGATCCTCTTCACAATCCCCATATCATTGGTATCATTTACTGTTTATGACACAGAACCAATTAGCTCAACATGCCTTTGGTCTTCAAATGACAGGTGTGGGTGAAACCCTTGGGAACCGTCTATATGAAAACAGCCAGTAGAGGGAGATGAGATGGCGTTAAGGGTGATGGACTCTAATGTATTGAATATGATTGTTTAGCTTTATTCGCTGAAAATCTTAAGCTGGCACATTAACATTGACACAGATCACTCCTCGTTTATCATCCTGGAACATGCTTCTCACGTACAAGCAAAAATCCCCACAATATAATCTCCTTTGAGGACAGCTGGTCCAACGGCAAACTAGCCTACTGAATAATAGCGACCCTGACTTTTAGTCACAATTAACGAGTTGAATGAAGTGGAGACTGTTTATTCATAACCTTTGAATAACCCCACAAAAGCCCAAGGGCTGTGTTAAGAGATTTGTCCTCACATTTGCAGAAAAATCACTCTCCTCCTTCCCCTCGCTCTTCAAGCAGACTGCGCTCGACGTGCCGCAGCTGTGCTCAGCAGAGCAAAGCGATGTTCACCCTTTTCAAAGTCCACTTCCCACATGAACCTGCCTCACTCCTGCACCTCCTCATCCTTACAACATCAAACATCGTCATTGAGAGGGTCGTCTGCAGCGCGTCTTAAAAGGTGATTTATTTCCCTTAAACTCCAAGAGCAACAACTTCACACACGTAAAGTCCACGAATCACCTTTCATTGCTAGCGGCAGTCTATAAAAGAAGTGGAATGTGAAAGAAGGCTTAATATAACTGACATAGAAACCACCTGTACCTGCTAAATATGCTCCACCTCTGAAATCAGACGGTTTATTTCGTTCATCAGTTGGTTTGACGGTTTCTGTTCAGTTTTGTTGAGAACATCACTTCATCCTCAAGGTTGTTCGTAAATGAGATTGTTTCTAAGCCCCACAATGTAAGTTCATAAGTTCAATATGGGAGTTTAAAGTGTTTGGTCATCATCACAGAGTAATAGTATAACTATAGGAATATATAAAAGATTAAAGGCGGGATAAAACAAACCGACAACAGACATCAATAACTGAATAGAAATAAACTTTCACAAACAAAACAGTTAAAGCAGTCAAGTGCTTATTAACAGTCATCTCTGCTGCATATTTCAATTGTTTATTTCCGCTATTAAAAAAAGAGAAAGGAATAGGTTTTCATGCTGGAAGGATTGGGTTCCGGCACAATTACTCTGAAACAATTTCATCACAGTAAGTGTTTCGTGGACATCCAAATAACCCTATTTATTTGTGCAATTGCTTTCTTAAAGAAATGTTCCAAGTTCAGTACAATAAGATGTTTTGGTAACCACACGTTGGTACCCTACCCTGATAGCACACGTACATCTTGGAGACGTTTATTTGATGTCTGCATTTATTTGTGTTTGCTCATTTGCAATACATCCACAGGATGTTTCCTATCAGATGTCAAAAAGACATCTATTAGATGTCTTTAAGATGTTTATGATTTAGAATGTATGTAAAACTGACATCTTACAGACAACTGTCAGATGTTTGTACACAGCAGATGCTTTCCAGATCAAACAATCTTTAGCAGAGATCTTGCAGATGTATGTGTGCTATCTGGGTAGTAAAAAATAAACTATGCCATATTATTTATTGAATTTCATACTAACTAAGCCTATATTTCAAATCAATTAACATTAGTACCCTTACAAAAATTAGCCGTGGTTTCATTATAGTAAAAGTGTAGTAACCATGGTTTTTGGTGCATTGATTACCATTTGTATAACCATAGTTTTACTACAAATTCCATGGTTAAACTATGGTTAGTGTAAGACCATGGTTAAGTTGTGGTTACCATGGTTTAACTATACCCAGATAGCACTAGTATGTCTGCAAGATGTCTGTTAAAGATCACTTTATCTGGAAAGCATCTGCTGTGTACAAACATCTTACAGAGGTCTTTAAGATGTCAGTTTTACATGAGCAAACACCCTAAAAAATACATCTTGCAGATGTAAATGCAGATGTCAAATAGACATCTCCGAGATATACGTGTGCTATCAAGGATAGTAACCATGTGTTTTTTTTTTGGTTTTATTTGTAGTAAAACCATGGTTAATTTTTGTACTGACACATCTAATATAATCACATATAATTAAACTTTATTTGGAGTATTTCTAAATTTCACAGTGAACATTTATGTCTAAAATGTGTTTTAATATTGCTATTAATAAGGATTGTACAGTCTTTAAATGCAAGATATTTAAAGTGTATCTGAACTTGCAATAGTTCCACTTTAACACAATCAGATATATTTTTTGTGTACATTACTTCTGCACAATTAAAGTGCATTAAGCATAAAATTAGTTCCAATTTAGCAGAATAAATACACTAGATTTGTATACCAAAAGTACAATTGCAGGGTATTTTTATTAAGCACATAAATATGTATTTGTAGTATACTTAGTACAAAATTGGTGTATTTAAAATACATTTTAGTATTTTTTTTTTTCACTAGGGTAACCAAACCGTTTTGCAAAATAGCAAAAAACACTTTTGAGAAAATATTTCTGAAAATATCTTCTTATGTGTTCTGCATAAGAAAGTCAGTCAGACAGGTCTGAGACAACATGAGGGTTAATCAATGATAACACAATTTATATTTTTAGGTGAACTGTTCCTTTAAAGTTGGTATGAAATGGAAGTTGCGATAGTCTTTTTTCCCCTATTGTGATGTGTCTCCGAGTGAAACTGCTTCTGGGTGTAGGGTGGGATTTCAACCTTTGCCAGGACTTTGATTGACAGGGGATCTAACCAATTATAATGCAGAATCCGTCATTTTGTCTGACAAACAACCCAAACAGGAGCGGTTGAGACAATATAACTCTAATGTTCATTCATGTTTATTTCATGCTATAACTAGTAGTAAATAGGAAGAGATGATCCATTTACATGCTGTTTCAACTGTTTACATGCCACACATCATCACTCACTGTAAAAATACATCGCTCAGCTTTCAAATTTGGTCATTTCTAAAAGAAATTCAAGCAATACATATAATTTTGGGGGTCTTTAATGTGACAGATCGCTAAAGTGTCTTAGTTCTAGCGGTTCAAATGTGAATCGATCTCTTCCTGCTAGTTACAGCATGAAATACACATGAATGAACATCAGATGGTAGGTTATGTACGCTCAACCATGATAAGATGCCAATACACCATTGTCAAGTTATGCTAATAATATGCTAAACTCTAAAACAATTGTAAAAACTTGTAAGCGCCCTAGGTTTTTTAAAGAAAACCAACCTGAACCTGGAATGTTCCGTTAACTCCTGCTCTAAGACTATTTTGTATTTGTCACTCAGCCTTAAAACTCTCATGACCTTATACTGCTGAAACAGACCATCAGAAACAGCCAACAGGTGTGAATCACAAAGCATTCTGCCGCTTAAACTAATCTAGGGCACCACTGACGTGCGAGTCAGTCTGCGCCAAAAAGCTTCGTTTAAATCTCAAAAGAGCCAATAGAACATCCATCCTTGGAAACCGTGGAGAGCTTTCATAAGAGCCAGTTGTCATGGCAACTGTGTACTAATGGAAGTCATGACAAAGGGATTGCACACGCCGCCCAGGTCTGACAGAGTCACAGGCAAGCGGCTGTGAATGCGTGAGGACAAAAGCGGAGCGGAGCGGTGAAGAGGCTGGTTTTGTGCAAGTCTTGTGTGACTGTGTCAAAGGCTGGACGTGTTTGTAACAGTATTGAACGCCCAGCTGTGTGCAGATGCGGTCTATAGTGACAGAATGGAGACAAGCAGTCTGAGTGCATGAGAGAGAGATCAGAGCCCTGGCATTGCAGGGTGTCTGAAGGTGCGTTCAGTTACGTAAACGCGCCGTGGATGTGAAGGAGGTTTACATAAGTGCTGTATAGTGCAAAGCTCCATTACAATGCTGCATTGTGCATGACATATCACACCATGTTCCCCCTGCTTATGAGACGCATCCTGTCTCTCTTCGTCTTCTGTCAGCTGGAGTAACGGTGGTGATTTGCCTGCAGTAACTCAGATGTCTCTTTCCCAACTGTGCCTGAAGAGTAAGGCAGAGGAGAAACGGTCTACATTTGTTGGGAAATGACTCGTGACTGGCTCAAAGGAGAAAATAACTCACCTGCAAATCTCTCCAGGGGTTCAGTATGGCACTCTGGTCAACCGGACTTTTCTTGCTCCCAACGGCAACGTTTTCAATCAGAATATGGGGTTATAAACACATACCTTGGTCAAATGAAGGTTAAAAATTTCTCCACTGGAAAAATGGGATAAAAGTACTCTCAAATCTGCATCTGAAATAAAAACTTGAAACATGAGATGTGGAGTGCTTTATAAACTTGTGTTTTGCAGGAATATTTTATATTAATATGTACTTTGGTATCCCATTATTATTATTATTTTTTAAATAATATTAATCATATAAATTTTAATTTGAACTTGCTTCACAAACTTGCTTTATGAATATGGGTAGTATGAATGAAATTTGGATGTATTACATCTGCCACATTGTTACTATCACATGACCTATACTAGCTTCAGTTGTTGTTCAGTTGCTTCACTGCCGTGGCCTCATGGGATAGTAAACCCCCCTGATAGCACACATACACCACGGAGACGTCTATTTGACGTCTGCATTTACATCTGCAAGAGTGTTTGCTCATCTGCAATACATCTATTTGACGTTTCCTATCAGATATCAAATAGAGGTCTATTAGATGTCCTTAAGATGTTTATGATTTAGAATGTACGTAAAGCTGACATCTTGCAGACGTCTGTCAGATGTTTGTACACAGCAGATGCTTTCCAGATCAATTGATCTTTAACAGACATCTTGCAGATGTACGTATGCTATTTGGGCCTGATAGCACACGTACATCACGGAGACGTCTATTTGACGTCTGCATTTACATCTGCAATACGTATTTTTTAGAGTGTTTGCTCATCTGCAATACGTCTATTGAATGTTATCCATCAGATGTCAAATAGACGTATATTTGATGTCTTTAAGATGTTTATGATTTAGAATATATGTAAAACTGACATCTGAAAGATGTCTGTCAGACGTTTGTACGCAGCAGATGCTTTCCAGATCAAGAGATCTTTAACAGACATACGTGTGCTATCTGGGAAGTGTCCATTGAATCTACTGTTTGAATTTGGACATACTACTCTTTTGGCGTACTGTTTGATAGGGCTGGGTTTTGACACAAATTTCACAATTTGATGAAATTCTAATACACAATCTTGTGTTTTTAATCGATTTCTGATTCAATTAGATTTGACATTGACTCTTTTTGATACATATCAGGTATAGTACATGCCATATATTCTCAAAGAAAAAAAATCTCTCAACTAATGCTGTAATTACTTTAATATTGAAGATTAAAATAACTGATTTATAAACAAATTACACTCAATGAAGTTTTTTATAATAACAAAGTTACATTTACATAATTGGGGCCTATATTTTTTACTCCATTTTGTTTTTTGAAATATCACAATTTAAATAGTGGCCATCATAAAAAAAAACCTGACGGATTTATTTAAACATAAATTAAACATTGAAGAACAGTAAAAAGTACAATTAATGTGTTATATGGTGCATAAATTTCACAAGTTGTCCTCTGTATGGTCACAGAATATGTTTTGTCTGAGGTAAATGTGACGTTACGTGACGCTGTTTACAAGCTGTTATATTGACATCTTTATGCGGCTGAAACATTGACTGAGTGATTACATGAAATGGGATATGGATTTCGGCAAAAGTCGTACTCTTTCTTTTAACATACCTTCAGATGTTTATTCATGTTTATTTTATTCTGAAACTGGCATTAAAGTGGAACAGACAATGGCAACCCAATCTCATGGCAATTCATACATATTTGTACGAATTCATACAACCTCACTCATATAAATTCGTAAGATTTTTGCTAAATTGTTCGTACTTTACGAGTTTCCCAATTCGTATGAATTCGTACGAATGACCTAACCTTGCCCCTAAACCTACCAGTCACTGGGGTCGAGACAAATCGTACAAATTTGTATGAATTAGCCACTTCATAAAATATGTATAAATTGATTGTGAGATACCGGTGGCGCTGCCACTTCTCCTGAACTGAGGTGCTACAGCGATCAGTCACTCCACATTAAACAGCAACAAAACTTGTTTGAATTCTGTAATAAAATGGACATCATTTGAAATCTAATACTTTTGTTTCATATCTAAAGTAACAAAGCACAAAGCTTATTGCGATTTATTGGATGGGAGGTGCACTACAATGTTCCATTCATTAACTGAAAACAGGCTAGGCTAACAGATTCTTGGGATTTAACAATCAATATCTTTTTGTAAAAATGAGACTCTATTAAAATCGAGAAATCTATATTTTTTACCCAGCCCTACTGTTTTTTTTCTATAGTAGGGATGTATTTGATGTTAGATGCAGCTACTAGAAACTTCTAGGCAAGTGTGTTGGAGCTGGTTGGACCTAATACTGGTTCCATTTGTACTCTGAAGTTGGAACTCCCTCCCAAGTTGGAGTTCCAACTCGGAATCTCTGAGGAATTACAACAACTCCAATTTCAGAATCCAAAATGGCTGCTCAGTGTATCAACAGAAGACAAACAGTAACATATTGTTTATTAGCACTTATGTTTGTCTGTCTCTCAATAAACTCAGTGGTGCACATGGTAATCTCTGTTTGTGGACTTCATATTACGGCATTATTTGTGCAAAATGTGCACAGATTTTTGTGTTTAAAAAAAAAGGTGTGGTTTTATTGCTAACAATGGTCGCTTCTGAAATGGAATACTGCCCACTTTATTGTAACATAATTTCCAGCAATGACTTCCGACTTCCAAGGTAAATCAAACACAGTGTAAAACCTGCAGGACGTTGGTCCTTCAGCAATAGGTTTGGACGCATCTGCTATAGGACAAGCTGTTTGGAAAGTGAAAGAACCGGTGTTTATTTTTAATTATTAAGTAATTTAATTATTAAAAACTTACTATTCAGCTTTATTTAATTTCGCATAAAATCGTATATTGTAGCATAATTTCCCTGAATTTAACTTAAATTGCTGGGTAACAATTTTGTTATTTCATGCATTTCACTGGAATATAACCCATGATATTTGGTATTGCTAGCATATGTGACCCTGGACGACAAAAGCAGTCTTAAGTAGCACAAGTATATTTGTAGCAATAGCCAAAAATACATTTTATGAGTCAAAATGATTTCTTTAATGCCAAAAATCATTAGGATATTACACAAAGATCATGTTCCATGAAGATGTTTTGTAAATTTCCTACTGTAAATATATCACAATTTAGTAATTTGCATTGCTAAGAACTTCATTTGGACAATTTTAAAGGCAATTTTCTCAATATTTAGATTTTTTGCACCCTCAGATTCCAGATTTTCAAATTGCTGTATCTCGGCCAAATATTGTCCTAGCCTAACAAACCATAAAGCTTATTTATTCAGCTTTCAAACAATATATAAATCTCAATTCCAAACAGTTGACCCTTATGACTGGTTTTGTGGTCCAGGGTCGCTTAAAAGTGTAACAATAAATAATAATTGAATTTTTTTTTATATATTGGAATGTTTATTTAATGTTTATTCCTAGAAGAGCCCTAGAAAAGCCCTACAAAACCACACAAATTAGAGGTTTAAACTTTATGAAACACCCATTTTGTACCCTATGTGAAAATGACTTCAAGATGTGATGGATGTGGTGTTTGTTCTGACAGTGTATTTTGCGGTCAGCTATAAGGTTCTTCGTTTGCGCAAACTGCCTTTGGCTAATACACTTACACAGACGCATCTGTTCCAAGAAAATACCCATAGGGATAGTGTGTGGCAACATCAGAAACAAAAGGTCCCAAGAGTTTTTGCCTTTGTTTCCCCAAGAGAGCCTTATGGTCTGTTGGCAAATATGTTCAGGGACGGAGAACGAGAGAGAGGGGGAGACACCCTGATATCCAATTCAAGTCTTCCTGGAGTTCACATTATTTAACATTTCCACAGAATAACAACACAATTATAGCCGTTATATAAACCCTAGTTGGGTTTGGTTATATTGGAATGGATGAATTTACATGGAATAAATTAGTGTCGAACAAGATGCTTCTGCTTCAGGAAGTTGCTTTCTGTGCCTTTCAGTGCTGTTCATTTATAAGCACGGCTAACTTGAATGGTGGCAGGAAAAAGGCCACCCTTCTTAAAAAAAGATAAAACAAAAGCATTCAAAAGCACAAATGTGTGACTCACAATAAAGACGCCCACTTCGTAAAGAATCTATGGCTGTTATTATCAAATCAAAATGACTCAGCGTCACAGCTCTCTGGGAGGCCCTACAGGGACAGTGATGAAGAAACATAACAGCCCATCGCTCAATACCTTTCAGCTGCTTTTTTGTGCGATATGCATAATCACTGGTTATAGCATCAGGGTCCTTCGAGAGAAGACAAAGGGAAACTGTGGAAATTGTGACTGCTAAAACAGATCTTTAACCCCCCGCTCAAAAATCCATCATCCCAAAGTGTCAGTTGTGAACGTCTTGCCACCTACTGCTCTGTATTTTTCATCTGACTTGCACAATGAACTATAATCTCAGAAAGAAGGCAATTCTTTTGAAAAATGACAGGAAGAAGTGTGGGTGTGTGAAATATAGACCTCATATCATATTGTGAAATATGTTGACAGGTGTATGATAAAGCAGCTGTACATCCGTCAACTCAAAAGGTGTGTGTTATTGCAGATGCCGTTCACCCAAAACGTGCATTTAAAACGCAAGATGTGTCGCTAAAGAGTGGAAGTCATGGCAGGGTCTTGACTCGAGGGTGTATCTGGATCCAAATATGCATACCACCCTACTATACTACAAGTGGGGTATGTCTGAATTCACAGTATTTATAAAAAATAGGCAAAAAGTACCAGGATGACCTACTACATTCAGTGAGATTCTGATTCTTGGTTTACTTTTACTATCCCATGATGCAGCTCCAGTAGTAATGAAAATATTTATCTTGAACTCTGTCATTGAAAGCTTGTTTAAATCTTAATCAAACTATTTAACAACGCAAATTGGACAAGCGGTTTGGAAAATGGATGGATGATTCAGATGCAGGTGGCATCTTCTGGTGAGACGTGAGAATTCATTCGTCACAACCTTCACAGTGCATTTTGGGTATCCATTAGATGTTGAGTGTTCATTGGTTGTACACTTGTTATTGCGGTGCATTATGGGATTGAACAAGCGCATGCGATAACGTTCATCACGTTTTTGGACACCCCTACAAATGACTGTTCCCTCAAATAGTGCCCTATTTAAGGGTATGGGGGCAATTTCAGACACAGACAAGGTGTGTAGTGTTTTTAATGGCCGTGAAGTAATTACTTATCCAAAAGAAGTATCCACTCAGAGAGTATGCCATTTTGGATGTAAAAGTGTGCTGCACACGTCCTAAAAAAGTAAAGTCATCAAATTACACTTTTTCTTAATAATTTTAGGTAGTTCTTATCATGCTGATGTGTGTTCAAGTGTTTGTTTCTCTAATGAGTTTGTTTTTAAAGTAGTTATTTGATGCTGTTGGGCAGGAGTTTGATGCTGTGTCGAATTCGTTAATGTGCTTTGCGAAAATTGGTATATCAAAAAGCATTTGATAACTTTTTGCCAGCATGGTCTGAAGATGATCTGAGCCAATTTTGGTAAAAGTGGACAAACCGAGTGCGGACGAGTGGATAAGTTTAAAAAATTGTGAAAAATCTTGAACTATTTAAATTTTATACGTATGGTGTTTGTGGTATGCGTTTGACTCATGAGCCAAGGAATCAGAGGAAGAAATTATTTTACTTTTAGATCTTATGGTTCAAAAGTTATTAGCAGAAACATGACTGCATATTTGGTCTGTTGGTGGCGCTAGAGAGTTTGAGATAAAGACTGTAAATCTGCTGTGGTAAATGATGAGATTGTCCTCTATCCGTGTGCCAAATTTCATAACTTTTCCGCAAGCAGTTCTATAAGATCTGCAAGATGCATTAAAATATGTTAAAATGTAAAAAAAAAAAAAATCTATTTTTAGGTCATAAACCCCACCCTCTCCATGTAAAAGACTAGGACATAAGCCAAACTAAAAAAAAAAAAAGTAATTACTTCGAATACATTTTTCTCAATCATTTTAGATAGTTCTTATCATGCTGATGTATGTTCAAGTGTTTGTTTTTCTAATGAGTTTGCTTTTACGTAATTATTTGATGCTCTAAAATCGTGGTGTGGTGTCATGATTGTGAGCTTGCAATTGGGTCTGCGTGGTTTGGGCGGGACTTTGATACTGCATCAAATTCGTTAACATGCTTTGTGAAAACGGTTTGGTATATCAAAAAGCTTTTTATAACTTTTTTTCCAGAATGCTCTGAAGATGATCTGAGCCTGTTTTTGTGAAAAGTGGACAAACCGCCTAGGACGTCTTTGAAAATGTAGATTTTTGGAAAAATTAAAAATCAAAATTTTGTCATTAACCACTTACCCCCATGTTGTTCCGAACCCGTAAAAGCTTTGTTCGTCTTCGGAACACAATTTAAGATATTTTGGCTTGTGACTGTCCCATTGACTGCCACGTAAATAAAACTGTCAAGATCCAGAAAAGTATGAAAGATATCGTCAAAATAGTCCATCTGCCATCAGTGGTTAAATATGAATTTTATGAAGCATAAGCCGGATACGCTGTTTTCGTTCAAATCAAAGCGTTAATATACTTAGAAAACGTATCCATGTGGTGTGGCTGACACAGAAGAGCGTACGCTATTTGCGTCCAGCGGATATTCTCCAAAATGGCGCTATGCTGACGTGGAGTAGATGGATTGTTGAATTAAATCGTTATTTTTTTTTCTTTTCGTACAAAAGTATACTTTTCTGGGTCTTGACAGTGGTATTTACCCGGCAGTCAATGGGACAGTCACAAGCCTCCCGGTTTTCATCCAAAATATCTTAAATTGTGTTCTGAAGACGAAACAAAGCTTTTACGGGTTTGGAATGACATGGGGGTAAGTGATTAATGACAAAATTTTCATTTTGGGGTGGAGTAACCCTTTAAGGTTCAAATGTTATTAGCAAAAACATGAGTGCAAATTTGGCCTGTTGGTGGCACTAGAGTGTTTGAATTAGAGACTTCAAATCAGCTGTGGTAAATGATGACACTGTCCTATCCATGTGCCAAATTTGATTGCGTCATGTCATGTTTGTGAGCTTGCGATTGGGTCTGCGGGAGTTTGGGTGGGACTTTGATACTGTGTCAAATCTGTTAACATGCTTTACAAACACAGTTTGGTATATCAAAAAGCTTTTGATACATTTTTTCCAGAATGCTCTGAAGATGATCTGAGCCAATTTTGGTGAAAAGTGGACAACCATCTAGGACGAGTTTGAGAAAGTAGATTTTTTGGAAAATTCAAAATTGTGAAAAATCCTGAACCATATAAATTGTAATTTTTGTATGCATTCGACTCTATATGAGCCATAGAAATCAGAGGGATTTTTTTTCTTTTCTTTTAGACCGTACAGTTCAAGTTATTAGCAAAACATGAGTGCAAATTTGGCCTGTTGGTGGTGCTAGAGAGTTTGAGTTAGAGACTCCAAATCTGCTGTGGGAAATGATGAGACTGTTCTCTATCCATATGCCAAATTTCATAACTTTTCCACAAGTGGTTATATAAGTTATATAAGATTCATAGGATTAATAATAATATGCTAAAGCGTTTAAAAACACAGCATAAATTTTTAAGTTTTCATAAACCATTTCAATTTTCATAAACCCGCCCTTTATGTTTAAAAGGGACATAAGATAAGGTTTGTGTGTGTGTGAATCTACCTTTTGACTTTTTTTGTGATGTTTACCATTTAAACTGAGGTGAGAAATGCATTAATCAGTCACACAATTTGTAATACATTTTCAAACCTAGGTTTTTTTTTTTTTTCATTTTGCCTAATATAATTTCAATCCAGGCTATGGCGTTTAAGTGCTGTGGTTTTCTGGTACTGCCCTGTTGGACAGATGTGAATGGAAGCAGATGAACTGAGGTTCTGAATTGCAAAGCCTCCCTCTGCCCTAAATCGCATGTACCCAATTACCAGAACCACTGGAGCCTGACCTCCAGATTACGAGCAATTGGAGGGACATTTTGTTGTAATTTGGAATGAGGGAGGCCAATTTAGTGATATTTTCAGAAATCCGTCACACCTAGAGGTGCCACGCTTCATCTCCCCTTCGGTTCTTACCATAAGGTTTGCTTTTCTTTAATATAGATGGAATTGTTTGTGTTAGGCATGTTTATGACATGCAGACATCCATAAGTCTGAGACCAGTAGTCAAAATGCTTCTATTTTGCTTCCATTTCTCAAAAAGGTTTTACAAATTATATTATTAGCATAAAAGTACAAGAATTTCAGAATATCTGTTTGTATTTTGTATTAATGACAAGTTGTGAAAAACCTAACAATCATCCAGCATGATCTGAGAATGATCTAAAGAAAGCCTCTGATTGTCTGTACAACTAGACTAGTAGAAAATACTTGATGGAGAACCATTCACAAGCTGGTAACCTGTCAGGGAGAATTCCTTAGTAATTCTGTTGTGGTGAGACTGGAATATAGTAATGTATGGAGCTCATATAATCTGGTTATAAGGACTGAATCGCAGAGGCTTTCTAGATTTATGTTAAATACATTACTTTCTCGTCCATATACCTTTCAATTTCTATGACTCTGTCTTATTATATGTATACATGACCTTGTTTTGTAGAATGTTCTTATGAAGCCATTGCTTGCTGAGCATTTGTTGGGGTTCTGTTGGTAGCCAAACTCCTTCTTTCTGCTTTTTTTTTTTTTTGCCCTGCAGCTATGGCTACAGACAGAACACACACTGAATAAAGATGTTCCCTCATGCCTGCAGATGGGCTATGATGCACTTCTGAGGAGAGCATATGCTTTGCCTTTGCAGAAGTCTGTAGCTCCAGGACCGCAGCAACTCGCAAGTAATAATAATTTTTTCTTGAAGGGAATATATCAATGGCTGTATATATAAAATAACTTGGAGTAAAAACAGCTGTTTTGTCAAGCATTACCTTTTCATATGACATTTTTTATCTTTCACATATGTTTTGTACAGTTCTTGAATTCCAACGTTTCATGGACAAGGAATGCTGTCACCCCAAGATAAGTTGCACATATGTTTCATGATCATTTAAACTAGAGAATCAAAAGTGAAGAACTATCACATTGATTTATCTACAGAAAATGCATTCCACTGATAAGCTCATGGATCCTGAAGAATTTACTCCTATACTCTCTCAAGCTGTGCACTTACTTAACATACTGTGTATGTTTAGTTATTTTTTATTTATGACTGACAACTTAAGTTTAATATGGACTGTACAAATTATTTAAATATTTATTATACGCTAAAATATGTCATCTAAAGCAAGCCCAGAGAACTTATTTTCTGTTACTTACAGGCATTTTTAATGAAATCCAAGGTACAATAGAAAAAAAGTCAAAATTCTTCAAAACTACAGTAATAAGATGAGTAAAGTTTGAGAACAAACTTTGAAATTGGCTAGCCTAAAAGTTTGAAGAGTTGTAAAAGCTTGAAGTTCGAACGTTTAGATAGATAGATAGATAAATAGATAAATAGATGTTAATAGCATGTTGTTAGCATGATTTAGCATATTGATACCATGATTTAGCATGCTGTTAGATTGTTTTAGAATGAATAACATTGTTAGCATGTTTTCACAAGATTAATGTTGTTACTATGTTTTTAGAATTATTAGCATGTTGTTAGCATATTGCTAGTATGATTTAGCATATTGATAACATGCTGTTAGCTTGTTTTCAGCATGAAGAACATTGTTAACATGTTTTAGCATGGTTAGTATGTCACTAGCATGATTAGCATGTTGTTAGCATGTTTTAACACGATTAATGTGTTACTAGCATGATTAGCATGTTGTTAACATGTTTTTCGGATGATTAATGTTGCTAGCATGATTTAGCATATTGATAACATGATTTAGCATGATGTTAGCATGATTAGTGTGTTACTAGCATGATTAGCATGTTTTTCCCATGAATAAT
>JAHKKF010517382.1:0-10126 GCA_019740295.1 Labeo calbasu | reverse complement strand
TTTTTTTTTTGAGAATTATTAATATTATTAATGTTGAAAACATTGGCTGCATTTATTTACAATAGAAATATTTTAGCAATGCAAATGTCTTTACTGTCACTTTTGATAAATTACATGATTTTTTTTTTTAAAGTATACATTTTTTAATCCATATATTCATATATATATAATCCATTTATATACAGCAAAAATGTTTTTCTTTTGGAGAAATGGTTTTATTACTTGTATGGTTTTACAAATAAAAACTTATATGGTTTTATAAAATAAAAACAAATAAAAAACAAGTAATAATATAATATAATATAATGTAATATAATATAATATAGTATAATATAATATAATATAATATAATATAATATAATATAATATAATATAATATAATATAATATAAATGTTTTTGTTCAAATTAGAAGTAAAACAAATGCTGCAATACTCTTCAATTATGAATGTTTAACAATATTATCAGTCAGTAATGATCTACGCACAGTGATTCTATTACTGATGTGACACTGCAACTGCAGAAAGTAAAGTAGAGAATGAAACAAAACCGAGAAATAAATAAATAAAAGAACTTCATACATTTTTATGACCACACATATAAGGTCAGCCATGTGCTTTGGTTACTAAGCAACACTGTAAGCCTGTGTGAGGGTTTTGTCAGAAGTTGAGTCAGATGTGTTGTACGGCTGTGAGAGTAACAATCAGGCTTTGATTACTGTGCAGAGTCAAGCCCGACAGCAGCTGCCTGTGAGCTCAGTCTTCTGTCTGTCAGTCTGCTGCTCAAAAATTCAGCATAAACTCACAAATTATTAAGGAATAGCAAACATCACAGCGGAATTCTGTTGTTTTTGGTTAGCTTTTCTGATCCTAAGTAATGTAAATGTAATTTCCAACACATTATGCTTTTTAATAGTATTCTCTGGCAGAAATAACTGTGGTGGAAATTGTAAATACAATAGTCAATTACTTGGATTCTTAAAGGCTAATTTTAGAGTTACCATTGTATGTATCAATACAGACATTTCTTTTGCTGTTTTATTTATTTGTTTGTTTTTGTGATTGTTTTTTTTACTACCACATACCATTCAAAAGTACAGACCATAGTACAGTCCATTATTTATTTATTTAAAAATGTTTAATAATGTCCATTGCAATGAAATACTACCTAAAAAGTGAGAGAATCCTGAAATGTTTCCTTTTTACTCTATTAAATAATAGATTTTATTGTTAATTACATGTAATAAAGGGTATAATTATTTTGTATACATTTTTAAATGTATTATACATATAAATGTAATATTTGTTTTTAATAAATGTATTTACTATACATTCAAAAGTACAAGCTGTAGCCATTATTTACAGTCGTATTTACATGATTTCTTTATTTATTTTTTATTTTAAAATGTCCATTACAATGAAATATTTCCTTTCTACTTTATTCTATACAAATAAAATAATTTGTATTACTATTAATATTACATGTCATGAAGAGTATCATTATTTTATACATTACATTTTATATTCATACATTTTATACATTACATGTAAATGTAATATATTTGTATTATTTTTATTGAATTTCTATCGTATAGAATTATGTAATATTATTTATAATATATATTAAAGTATTCCACCATATTGGAAAAAAGTGTAATGGAGAATTCTGAAATGTATTCTGAACTATTTTTAACTTTAATCTATATAAAAAAATCCTTTTATTAAATGTAATAAAAGGTATAATTATTTTTTATTAAATGTTGTATATTACACATAAATATGATATATTTTTATTAGTGCTGTCAAACGATTAATCACGTTTCATCGCATTCAAAATAAAAGTTTTTGTTTACGTTATATATGTGTGTACTGTGTATATTTATTATGTATACATAAATACACACACATACAGAATATATTTTGAAAGAATTTACATGTATATATTTTTATTCATATAATTAATATTATAATTATATTAAATATATAAACATAATTTTTTTCTAAAATATATCCTTGCATGTGTGTGTATTTCTATATATTTAATAAACACAGTACGTAAACATTTTTTATTGTTTATTATTAAATGTATATACTATACATTAAAAAGTACAAGCCGTAGCCATTATTTACAGTCATCTGAGCATGTCTCTGATACATTTGATAATCAATTTAATAATCTGTAATCATTTAAAAAAATTTGTACATAATAATTAATTACATTTTAATAATCTCTCAGTACGTAAACATATATTATGTAAACAAAAACTTATTTTGGATGCGATTATCACGATTTATCGTTTAACAGCACAAATTTTTATTAGATATTTTTTAATGTATATACTATAGAATTATGTAATATATATATTCTATTCTATAAAAATGTATCTAATTTCTTTTAATTAAATGTAATAAAGGGTAATTATTAAAATATATATATATATATATATTTTTTTTTTAAATTTTATATATTACATATACTATTGAATTATTGAATACTATTTGTAATATATATTAAAGCACTGAAAATTGTTTTCTGGACTATTTTCTACTTCTTATTACTTATTTTCTTCTATGTTCTTCTTGTTTCATGTTCTGTTTTTTTATATATATATATATATATATATATATTATTATTATTATTTTACATTTATATTTCAGTGTTTTTATTTAGTGTAAATGTAGATTCTGAGTCATATATAAGCCGTAGTCATTATTTACAGTCATCTGAGCATGATCTCTTCTTTTTCTTACATTTTAATAATCATTTTAATAATCTATTTACATTTTAATAATCTCTCAGTACGTAAACATATATTATGTAAACAAAAACTTATTTTGGATGCGATTAATCACGATTGGTCGTTTAACAGCACACATGTTTATTATATATTTTTAAATGTATATAGTATTGAATTATATATATATATATTCTGTTCTATAAAAATGTATCTAATTTCTTTTAATAAATAAGTAAAATATATTATTATTATTATTATTTTTATTTTATATATTACATATAAATGTAATATGTTTTATTATTTTTTATTAAATGTATATACTATTGAATTATTGAATACTATTTGTAATATATATTAAAGCACTGAAAAAAGTGTAAATGTATTCTGGACTATTTTCTACTTGCTATATTCTACTTGTTTCACATTCTGTTATATATATATATATATATATATATATAATTATTATTTTACATTTATATTTCAGTGTTTTTATTTGCTTAATGTTATTTAAAATAGTAGTGTAAATGTAGATTCGGAGTCATAAATGAAATTATACGGTGACGTATCAAAGGTACTATTATGATGCTATTTAATGCCTCTTTCATTCAATGGCTCCTTTCATTCTCTCTCTCTGTGTCTCCTCCAGTGCCCTGTTTTATTGCATTGCGCCTGTAAAGTCCTGCTGGGCGTGGATCGCTGTGTGTGGAGAACCAATCGCAGGCCGGCAGGCAGGTGGCGGTCAGTGGCCAATGAGGCAGGGTGGGGTTACTGTGTCATAATCACAATAAAGGAAAGGGTCAGCACTTCTTTATTCACACACAGAAAACACACCCAAAATCATCCTACAAATTTCAGTCGTTACAAACAGGCAAAACGACAGACATTTCTCACGTTTTCCTTTGAAAAGAGATCAAAAGAGATGCATTGTACAGATCAAAGTGGTTTTATTCAGTGGACGTGCTGCTAGAGAGGATGACATCTGAATGAAGACGCTGCAGCACTGGGCCTTTAGACTCTGAGCATTCAATATATGTGATCAATACATGGATTCCCAACAGCAGGTCATTAAGACTGTTCAGCCCAATCAAGCGCTTATTCTCCTGTGTGGGAGAGATTCGCCGTTTCATTTAGCTCCCAGTGATTCATGGGAGTTACCTTATTAGGCAGCATCTCTCCTGTAAAACGAGCTCATTCACATGAGCACTCAGCTGCTGCTGTTAATGAAATCAAACAGACGTCAAATTTTAAGCATTTGTGACAAGAAAGTCATTTTGTATATTACATGTTACTACGTATTCCGCGTTTGATCATATTCTGGTGTCTGAATGCTGGTGATAAGATAATATTGCAGTTATTAACAGCACATAACATTAAGAAGTACAGACCGAAGCAATTATTTGTAGTCATCTGTTTTTTTTTAATTTTCATTATTCAGAAGACACGTATTCTCATTAAAATTCAGTGTCAGTCTTGCTCATTTTTGAAAGTGTAACTGAGAATTAAATTGTTTGTTTATTTTAAATTTTAAATTTAGTTGTTAAATTAAATTAAAATAAATATAATGGTTTTTTTTACACTTTATATGTATTTTAAATTACATTTAATTTATGAAGAACTATAAATTAAGAAAAAAAAATATGTTAATAAATTAAAAAAACTTTTTATTACAATAAATTACGTTAAATTGCTGTAGTTAAATTAAAAAAAGCAGTAACTGAGAATTTGTTGAAATGAAGAACTGCTTGTTCTTTATTAATTACATTACATTACTGAATTACTAAATGAAATTACATTACATTTACATTTCATTTCTTGTTTATTTTTAATTTAATAATCATTAAAGTTAAATAATAATAAAACATTTTTGATAATATATAGTAAAATGTCTCATTTTCTATGTCTAATTTTCAAAAATGTAATTGAGAATTTAATTATTTTTTATTTTACATTTTTAATAAAAATTTTTGTTTCGTGTAATGTTTGTTTTTTAAATTTTAAATGTAATTCTTAAAATTAAATTTATCTTATGAAGAACTATAAGTTATGAAAAATATTGAATTTAATGTTATTAAATTAGGTATTAACATTTTGTTACATTAAATTATAATAAATAAATGAATATAAAACATTACATTTAATTAAATGAATATAAAACGATAATATTATTGCGTAGTAAAATATTCCATCATATAGAAATTATGAACTGCTTGTTCTTTAAAAAATGAAATTAAATTTCTTGTTGATTTCAAATGTAATATTATTTATTTGATTAAATTTATTTTAAATGAAATAATAATGTATAAATTACATAAATGAATCATTTCTAATAATATATAATGAAATATCTAATTTTCTGTATCTATTTTTTAAAAGTGTATCAGAATAATTTTTTTTTATTTTATCCTAATTTTTTAAAAATTCTTTTTGTGTAGTATAATGTTTATTTTCACATTTTAAAACTAATTTAATGTTTTATTTAATTTAAATCTTGTTGTTTAATATAATGTTTATTTTGTGCATTTTAAATGTATTTTTAAATTACATTTAAATTATGAAGAACTATAAATTAAGAAAAAAATATTTAATGTTAATAAACTAAAAAATAAACTTATTACAATAAATTACATTAAATTAAATGAATATAAATAAATATTATTGCATATATATATATATATATATATATATATATATATATAAAATCTTGAAATGATGAACTGTTTGTTCTTTAAAAATTAAATTAGNATTAAATTAAATGAATATAAATAAATATTATTGCATATATATATATATATATATATATATATATATATATATAAAATCTTGAAATGATGAACTGTTTGTTCTTTAAAAATTAAATTAGATTTCATTTCACTTTTTTTTTTAATTTAATAATATGATTTATTTTATTAAATTTATTTGTAATTAAATAGCAATAAATAAATAACATGCAAAAACATTTTTGATATATAGCAAAATGTTATAGAATATTACTGCTTGATATTGCAATTTCTGGCAACCAAGAAATATTAAAACATCCAGAAGTTCATACTGACTAAAATGTAGTGCGTTTAATGATAATTTACAATCAAATACATTTTTAGGAGTAATTTGTAATTTACAAAATCACATTTGCTAAAAATTATTTGTATGTATAGTATCTGTTTAGTTCATTTCTTAGATTTTCGAATAATTTTTATACTGTGAATACAGACAAATGTTTTTATTTCTCAATTTTCTAGCTATAAAAATTTTAACTTGAGTGCTTGGATGGGGTTTTGACTCCTTTTGTTCTATTTCTCTCTCTTGTCACAGACAACATCCATTCCCCATGCAGAGGAGCATCCGGACATCCGGTAGGATTCTGTCATTTATTGTAAGCCGCATTCCAGATGAAATGAAGCAGCATGTGAGTAGAGTCCGGGGAGAGCTGCAGGCATGTGTGCTTTTGTAAGGGATTCTCCAGCCCAACAGCTGAAACAGCTGCAAGAGCGGCAGCTCCGGTGCTGATGCTCCGCCACAGAAATGCTTGTTAGGGCAGAATATAGCCAGAGCTCCAGGGACCAGCCAGACACAGTGACTATTCATAACTGTAATGGGTATCAACCACGTCGACAAAAAAAAAAAAGGAAGGCAGTGAAGGAGAGCGAGAGATCTGCTGAAAATACAAATTTATGGGAAACACTTATTGTATCAAAACTAAAAAATGCTGTCCAAAAGCATCATCCTAGACCGTTGCATAGAAATAATATTATGTCAAGAGGTTTAGTGTTGTTGCTCTTCTCCAGAACAAGCAGAGAATAGGAACCAAGGTACTAAAGAGCACATTTTAATGCAGAAAACATTTTACAAAACTAAAACGCATGCAAACATCATCACAAATCACTCAGAATGCTGAAATGTTTCCTGGACTATATAGATATATATAGAACTATAAAAAATTATTGATAATATGATTGATAATTATAAGTGTTTAATAATATAATTATCACCACAAAAACTATAACTGAAAATCCTGAAATGTTTCTTGCACTGTTCTCAACTTTTTTTTTTATTAAATTTAATTTAATTAGAATTTTATTTTAATTTAATGTTATTTTTATGTTTTTTTAAGTGTCATTAATTTGTTTATGAAATGTATATAGAACTACAGAAAAGTATTGATTATATAATTTAATATAAATAATAATAATAATAACAATATATTATTTTATAATAATATAATTGTATGATTTTCACCACACAAAAAATTTGTTAAAATTTTTTTAATAATTTAATTTAATTTAATTTAATTTAATTTAATTTAATTTAATTTAATTTAATTTAATTTAATTTAATTTAATGTTATTTCATTTAATGAATTGTTTAAAAATGTGTCATTAATTTGTTTTATTAAAATTAAATTAATTTTTTATTAGTTTTATTAAATGAAATTCATATAGAACTATAGAACATTATTAATTATATAATATAATAACAATATAATTGTATAATTTTCACCACGAAAAAAAAAAATGTAACTGAGAATCCAGAATGTTTCCTGGACTATTCTCTGCTTTATTCTTTAAAGATTTAATTTCATTTAATTTGATGTTTATTTTAATTTGATGTTATTTAATTTAGTGTTATCTCATATATGAATGATTTAAAAAAAAATTGTGTAATTATTATTATTATTATTTTTTTTATAAAATTACATTTATATAAAACTATAGAACATTATTAATAATATAATATAATATAATTTCATAATAATATAATTTTATCATTTTCACCACAAAAAATTATAACTGAGAATCCCGAAATATTTCCTGCCTTATTTTCTGCTTTATTATATAAGGATTTCATTTCATTTCATTTGGTGTTTATTTTAATTTAATGTTATTTCATTGAATGATTTTTTAAAATGTTTTTTTTTTTAATTACATTTATATAGAAATATAGAAAATTATTGATAATATAATATAATATAATTTGATATAATATAACATAATAATAAAAAATCCAGAAATGTAAAGTACACTGTTCTCTACTTTATCCTATAACAGTGTAATTGAATTGAATTTAATTGAATGCTTAGTTTAAATTAAAGTTAAATAAAGTTTTTTTGAAGGTAAGTTACATAAAACTATAGAATGTTATTGACAATAAATAGTAAAATATTGTATTACTATATTACTATATTAAAATATTATACTGTGCAAATTATGCGAGAATGGGACAAACCATTCCTTTTTAGTGGGTCTAGTGGGTAACTTAGTTGACAATGGTTTTTCGGACACAAAATAAGTTATATCACAATAAACACTTATTCTTTTTTAAGCGCACACTCAAATATCTTGATAACCTAATCTAACTGCAAAAACTATAAAATTAATTTGTATTTTAGGTCATTTTCATGCAGAATATAATAAGCAACTTGTGATATGAACATCATTTTTGAACAAAAGATATTGTTTTTTCAACATACAGTAGTGTAATTGGGAAAAATATAATTGTGTGCTAGAAAATTAAGCATATGGGCTTTATATGGATAAAAATATATAAAAAATATACTTCACGGACATATGTACCCACACTTATAGAATGACCCATAAAGCAGTTTACGAATGCAAACATGATCCAAAATGCTGAAATGTATATTTACAGACTTTTTATTTATATATTTCTAAAAATTAAACTTTGTTCTGTTGATACTTTTAAAATGTAATTGTTTTTTAATTAAATTTATTTTACATAGAATTGTAGAATGTTAGTCATAAAGAACAGTAAAATATAGAACTTTACTACATGATTTCTGCAATTTCTAACAGCCGGGAAACACCCAGAGATCCATATTGACTAAAATGTGTTGCTAAATAATAATTTGCAATCAACATGAAAACAGGAACTGAGGTATAAAACAGTTGCATGCAAACATCATCCCGAATCCCTCCTGACTACTGCCTGTCCTGCTCATAATTAGCTGCTCTGTTTTATCCGTTCCCTGAGGTTCTCTCCCGTCCTCTAGGCTGGAGTCACTCCGAGAGAGCGAACCGCAGGAGACGTGTCCACGGGCAACGCCTATCCGCGGACACAACATCCTCGGCGTGCCTGGTGCACACGACTCGCCCCCTGAGAAAGAACAACGAGAGCCGCCCTGATATCTGCTCTGTGATAGCAGCCAAAGCGACTCCCCTCGGCTAAACCCGTCGCACCAACTGCGGCTGTCTCGCGTGGGCTGCGCGAACCCAGCGCCAACATTGTTATTGGCTCCGAAAGCAAACGAAAGCGTGGCTTTTTCTGTGTTGGGCGTCTCGTGACATCAGCCTGTCTGGTGCGAGCGGATGCTCGGTGAATCAGTGGCTGCTTTAGACAAGCTTACGGTTGTGCTGCAGTGGCTCGTGCATGGAGAGAATCAGAATGAATGTTGCAGGCTAGTCATCAGTGTGATAAACAAGACACAAAAATGGCAGGACTGTGGGTTTAGAAAGGGAATCCTGGGAAAAAATGGTGCAGGGGTTGTGCTGGGCAGTGGGTGGAGGGATTGAATGTAATGAGTTGTGCAGCTCACGTGAAGACAGCCGTGGAAAAAAAAAACACTACCGGACACGGTGAACCTTAAAAATCACAGGGCTGTTTGAGAAAAGATCGATTCCTAAAAACGCGGACCGTCCCTGATTCTCGGCTTTATTTGCCGGCGGAATTTGTATTTCATGCCGCCTGTTGAGTTAATCATAACAGCACACTGTCTAGTAAGTTGCGTGTGTGGAGGGGATTTGTGTAAATGTATGAGGATAAACGAGCGTGTTGCGGTGGCTGAGTCTAATGATGTGCTGTGGTTTTGGCAGTGACGAGTGACAGCTCCTGTATTCTGCAGCATGCACAGATCTGTGCTGAATCTGAAAACCACTGGCAGACACTGTGCAGGCAAGAAAAAGAGCAATTTGTCTACAAATCGCACTGGGGATGGGAGATCAGTAGATAAAGGAAAAATGGAAATGCTTTTGTAATATGATTATAATTTACTGTAAAGAGGAAAGAGAGCATGTGATGAGACAGATGTGAAACTAACACAGCCATGTATGAAAGGTTGCCCGGGCCAATGGTTTATTATGGTTTTATTGGACATTAAAATGATTTGCTGTGATCAGAATAAAGCATTTCAGACAGCAGTTCGCTGAATAACAAACAATGTAATTAAACATTATATATTATATTAATTAATATGTAATTTATATATTATCTTAAAACGAGATAAGATAATTTAACAAAGTGTGTAAATGAGAGAGTGTAAGTGTGTGTGTGTGTGTGTATATACACACACACACACACACACACACACACACATTCTTGCATTTGTGGTTTACGGGGACTCTCCATAGGCGTAATGGTTTTTATACTGCACAAACCGT
>JAHKKF010517380.1:0-16453 GCA_019740295.1 Labeo calbasu | reverse complement strand
CATGTAGCTATGAAAGAGAGTGACACAGGAATATATCCTGATCATAAATGTGGGGGTGTCGTTAAAATCAGTCTCAGCCAATGGACAAAAACATACACTGTTTCAGTAGTGACATGAAAATGCGTGACATTTTTATTTTTTTTTTTTTACATAAAGTTTCATAATTTACAAAGAAAACATAAAATAAATATTTAAGCTTACTAATATTGTAAAAATTATTGTGGGTGTCAATAGATAACAAAAGGGTCTTAGCAAACATTGAAGATTTGAATACTTAAATGCTTTTATAATGTGTTTTTTTGGTTGTGGGACAGCAGTGTGCATCAATTCTGTAAAATGGCCCATATACACATTCATACATTTATTATTTATTTACATGAATATGTTATTTCTAAAGGTCAAAAAAGACTGATTCCTTGTGACATGTGGTGGAAATTTAACACACCAGTAGGATTATTGATAACTAAAGGGCTTTATAATCAGTTATCACTGGGTTAAACTGAAACAAAAAGGCATATTTACACACATCATATGTATAGAGGAAGTTCATGGACTAGCTCTTCTGTTTTCTGCACGTTTGAGTTTGATGCTGCAGGACGGGGGGTTTTCTGCACACTCACCTGACCCACAAACAGGCGTCCTAGAGAGTTCCTTGCCCTTTCACGACACATCAGCACTTCCACTATACCTAATCAGACAAGAGAAAAAGAGAAACTGAAGCTGTGGCTACAGTTCCGGTTCTCAACTGGAGGCCTGTGACCCAAATATGGGTGTCAGGTCTGTTCTGATACGGTCACAGACAGCATGGAAAAAATGATGCCACACTAAAATAATGAGTAATTGCACTTATGGCATGACTACGGCTAAACTCTTAATGTGGAATCTTACATGCAATTAAAAAGTACATGTAATGTCACAAAGAAAATTCTGCAAAATTTTTCAGGCAAAACAGACCATTGTCTAATTTCAATACTGTAGCGAAGTCACTTTCCAACCAAGAAGCAACTTTCTGTTGCTCAACATTTGACTAATTTGAACGTATTGCAAAATCTGCCTGGGGAAATACTGAAATTCCTCTCTTGAATCACGTGGATTCCTACTGAATTTTGCCAATGAAGTTTTAATGTGCTTTCCAACGTAAACCCTGCTTGTAGCTATATTCTTAATCACATTTTAATATTACACTGATAATATTAACACAATTCAATATTTGACATTACGTACAATTTTAATTACTTTAGCACAATAATTTTGGTTCTAGGATGGTTCGCCACTTAATGTCCAATAGAAAATCTGAATCCTGAAGTAAAAACTAGTCCTGACCTATTACATTCAGAAGAGAGTCATTTTTTGTCATTATCAAAATGTTATAATCTTGAATGCAAACTTTCTAATCTTATCTGAGACCAAACTTTTATTGTGTAAACTAAACTACCCTTCATGGGACATTATAAAATAGTTTACAAGTGAAAGAAATAATGGATGAAAGGTGATTAAACAGTGCACTGTGTATCACACTGCCATGCTGATTTATGATACAGGCTAATATGAAAAAAGAAATATGATATCTCCTTGGTCATTGTTCCCCTAAATATTGTTTGCCACATGCTTCACTTCCCAAAATTAAAGGCAGATTACTAACGGAAAACTAACATGATGTACAAATACTTTGTTATTTTAATCATTGTAATATGCATTATTTACTGTTATATTTAAATTATAATTCAAGATTTTTAAATGTATATATGTATAATATATAATGTAACATTTAAATTACAAATATATGTATGCATGTATGTTTGTTTGTATGCATGCATGTATGTATACATACATTTCCTCTGATAATTTCTATAACTTTTCCATAACAATTTCAATTCCATAACCAATTTCCATGATGGTGTGAATCATCTATGCACCTTGGCTTGCAGTATGCAAAACCTAAACTCCAAAATAAAACAGAGTTTGCTTTCGTTTTTAAAGGTTTGGGAAGTTACGTTAACTACCCAAATATGCCTTTAAGGTGTAGTCAGGTGTTCTGTACGCGTCAGGTAACTTACAGTATGTATGTATAAGATTTTCGTTGCTGCACCTACCGTTGTCTTCGCCATCAAGCCTATTTAGTCGTACTTCAGCCCTGTCAGCAACTGGCCCATCAGAGCACCACAAGCGGGTCTGGGTAAAATTAACCCCGGGGAAAAGTCTCTTGATCGGCCCTGCAAACACACCGCGCGCTGCCATCACCTCCACACAGGGCTGAATGAGAATCCGCCCAGTCCTCATGACAACTCCGCGCAACACACTCATGATAAAGTCAAGGTTTTTTCTCAGGTTGTATTGTAACACTGATCTTGTTGCCTTCTAACCAACTTTGAAACCGTGTAACCCGGAATTAAACCGGAGCTGTTGCTGTTAATAATAAGCCTTGTGGGAGCCTTTGCGAAACGCCATCTCCACACACAAGTTTGCTCTTGTTATTCTTCGCCTCAGTTCCTCTTACATATTTTACCTGGACGCTTAAAGAGAAAACAGTCTAACGTGTTTCATATGTGTACGTTTATATTTCATTTTCGCGTGTGTATCATATTACACTCTTCAAAGTCTCCTAGTAACTCGCGACGCGTACAACGAAACCGTCTAACTACGCCACTGCAACGCGGAATTCTGACGTAGACACCAAGTCGACCAATCAAGTTCCTCTTTCACGCGTACGACGCGACGCGTCCCTTTAAGCGTAATATGAAATATAATTTGTTAGTCCACAAAGGTGACCATCAGCAGAGGGCGATGATGTGATATCATGGTCAGTTTTATAACTACAGAAGAGCTCTACTGATGAAATGAAGTATAATGATTATGAAATGACACAGAGAAGTATCTGACAAAAGATGCAAAACAAAGCAGCTTTGCTGATTCATTTTTTTTTATTATTGGCATAATTGCTGCTGATAAAAACATGTTAAACCAGCCTATACTGGTTTGTTTCATTTAGATATTAATTATAAACAAATATAAGGTGCTTGTACTTGTTTATGTTTATTATGACTTTCTAATTAATCATGTTACAGTTATTAAGATATGTCATTCAAAACATCTAAATGGATATTATAAGTGTGTATGTGTGTTTTAGTTTTCAACATAGGGAAAGACCAGGAAGATTTTGTAGCATGTGTTTTGGTTTGTGCGTTTTAGCTCAGCGGTTCTCAACTGGAGGGTCGTGACTCCAAAATGGGTCACTGGTCTTTTCATATAAGATCACAGACTACAAATGCAAGTAAAAAAAGGTGCATTTACACTATGTTGGAATTAGTGTAATTATTTACTGTAAGAACACAATGCAGTTTAATGTAGTTAGCACTGTCTTGGATAACTGTGAAAGCCTGTTTCCGCCATTGAATAAAAATGAAAAGGATAATTGCAGCTTTTTATCATGCAATTCTGACTTTTTTTTCTTGCAATTGTGAGTTTACATTTTGTGAGAAATTAAGTCAGAATTGTGAGATATAAAGTCGCAAATTAGATTTTTTCCCCCTCAGAATTACATGATACAAACTCGCTCGCAATTGCAAGTTATGACAAACTTTATATCATGCAATTCTGAGAAAAAAAAAATCTGAATTGTGAGATTATATCACTCTACAACTCACATTTGCACGTTTGTATCACGTAATTCTGAGAAACAAATTAGATTTGAGTTTGTCTCGCAATTCTGATGTTATAACTCTCAATTACTAGTTTATTTCATGCAATTCTGACTTTAAAACTCACAATTGCGAGTTTATATAATGCAATTCTGAGAAAAAAAATCATATGCGAATTTGTCTCGCAATTCTGACTTCATAACTCTCAATTACTAGTTTATATCATGCAATTCTGACTTTATAACTAACAACTGCAAGTTTATATCACGCAATGCTGAGAAAAAAAACATATTTGTGAGTTTATCTCGCAATTCTGACTTTAGAACTCACAATTGTGAATTTATATCATGCAATTCTAAGAAAAAAAGTCAGAATTGTGAGTTTATGTCATCCAATTCTGACTTTATAACTTGCATTTGCGAGTTTGTATCACATAATTTTGAGGAAAAAAAAATCAGACTTGCAACTTTGTCTCTCAATTCTGACTTTATAACTCGCAATTTCGAGTTTATATCACACAATTCTATCTTTATTTCTTGCAATTGTGTTTATAGCTGATTTTTTCTCAGTTGCAAGTTTATAACTTGCGATTGTGAGTTTATATCAGGCAATTCTGACGTTAACTCGCAATTGCGAGTCTGTATCACGTAATTCTACGAAAAAATAAGATTTGAGTTTATCTTGCAATTCTGACTATATAACTCACAGTTATTAGTTTATGCACGCAATTCTGAGAAAAAAAGTCAGAATTGTGAGTTTATATCACGCAATTCTGACTTTATTTCTCACAGTTACTAGTTTATGTCAAGCTATTCTGAATTTATTTCTCGTTATTGTGAGTTTATGCATGCAAATCTGAGAAAAAAAGTCAGAATTGTGAGATAATAACTTTTTTTTTTCTTTTAAATTCAGTGCTGGAAACAGGCTTCCATAGATAACTAATGTCCTGCTAAATTAGATAATAATAATAAGGCATTTGTATAATGACTGGTGCGTGTCTCCATTTAACCTTATGTTGGCACAGAAGCGCATAGCTCGCATAAAAAGCACAATATTAAGTCCAAAGTATACTTCAGTTTTATGCACAATGCGTAAATAATGTGCATAGTACACGCAATGCAAAGTGCATGTAAAGTAAGAAAGAAATTACAGTAAATTGAATTATAGTCAGTTTAGTCACAGCACAAAGATGAAATTTGCTAGTAAGCATGTGTCGAACTCCTGTATTTTTATATGTTTTCAAATAAAGTATTCTTTGAAAGGCTACACATTCAGCTATATGCATACAATAAAGGTCATTGCACACATTGCACAAGTTTTTTTTTTTCGTATTCGTCATACTTTCCTATCAAAATGGATTTTGGACTTAGTGTGCAATGACCTTTAGTATTTGCATCAAAACTGAAGTATACTTTGGGCCTTAAGTCTGAGGATGTGAACAGCTCCTAGTAGAACATCCAGGACAAGTTGGCGTTAAGTAATTACAAGTGTTGGTCGCAACTTGCTGTCCAATGAAAAATCTGGACCTGAAGCAAAACCAGTCAAGAACCACTGATTTAGGGTCTCAGTGTGCAGGAGCCTTTGAATCACGAGTAAATATCTCCCGTATGGTGAGTTCTCGCTCACACAGCGGTTGTCCTCGGTGTCTGATGTATCTTGCTTTTCGTGCTTCGGCCAGAGCCTGGGCGAAGTTTGGTAACGTGTGAACTGTTCTTAAATGTCCATCCGGAGCCAGCATCTCAGAGGGGAATGAAACAGGAGAGGACAGACACCTATTCCCATTTATCTCAGCTCCTCTTTCATTATCTTTCTCTCGTTCCCTTAACAGCATCCATTCCCTCTCTTTCTGGCTGTCTTTTTCTCTGTCCCTCACTACCTCCATGAGCACCTCTCTGTCTCTGTCCTGTTCTCCATCCATCTCTCTCTCCTTGCTCTCCTCTCTTTCTGTATTTGTGCTCGCAGCGGTTAGATAAGTGACAGGCTGGCGTTTTAGGTCCGGCAGGCAGAGCGTCTCAGAGGAGTGTTCTACCCTTTTCTCTCCACTGCTCATAAACTCCTGAACACGAGCATGTAGTGAAGACCTGGAGAAGATTGAGAAGAGATAGAAATAATTACTTAAAGTGTGAAAGTCAGGAGTCAGCATGCAAAAAATGACATCTTGACAACGCTAATTGGCTTCACAATGACATAATCGGGTAATTGTGCGATATATATCTTAGACTTGAAACTGAGAAAGTTAAGTTTTCTCTCCATAAGATATAGTTTATGGCAAATACGAGAGTCTAACTGGGCTATGCTAACAAGCTAATCACTGACTCTGGTTTTGGCAAATTTTCAGGTAGTGTTTGGCAAGGTTCATGTCTGGTCCCCCAATTAAAGTTTATATGCTGAAGAATATTGCTATAAAACAGTTCTATCTAATTAAAAATTGACAAATTAACTAATCTGTGTTTGTTTTTGTGCTCACTAGAGTGTAGCGTTGTGAGCTTAGCAACATGCTAATGTCAGACTCAGCTGGAATCAATTATGAGCTGCATGAACAATAATATTTTTGTAGTCCAAAGAGTTGATGAGTTCCAAATAAGTCATTTATGAGCAGGTTTAACATAGGCTGCATCTAAATATTCCTACTTCCCTACTATATAGAGAATGATAGTATATAAAACATAGTATGTTTGAATTCACAGTATTCATAAATAACAGTAGGTGAAAAATAGTACTTCTGAGATTTATAACTGCGCACTGATGGACTCGAACACGCTCAGGTAAACTCGGGTGACTTTTTTTCTCACAAATGGGAGTCCTATCTCACAGTTCTGACTTTTATTTTCAAAACTGTGATTTAAACTTGCAATTCTGACATTTCAAATTCAAGTTTGTATCTTGCAATTCTGACTTCTTCTCACAGTATTGAGTTTATATCTTTCAATTCTGACTTTTTTTGTGTAACATAAACTCGCAGTTGCTAGTTATAAAGTAAGAATTGCAAGATTTAACTCACAATTTTGAGTTATAAAGTCAAAAAACAGGCAATGCTGTTTAATACATTATTTTGTTTATACGTTCCTTGAACTACATTTCTGAGGCAATTAATATGTTTAAATGAAAACGAAAAGAGGGAGTGATGTTTAATATCATATTTCGTCTAATTGTAAATACAGTTAAGAAAATAGCAGTAGCCAAGGTGAGCTGACGGACGTTATCAAGTACGCTGTTCCATTTGCAGAATTACCGGATCACACTCCCGAGTCGAACTTGCGAAGTATGAACTACCAAGGACGCAAGTCCGAAAGTTGCGTGCAGTCTTACGTCACTATTTGCCTAATCTTCACGGTACTTTAGACCGCGATGGAAACGCAGACAGCAACAGGTCTGGGGGAAAACAATTTCCTGGTTTAGGGTTCCTGGTAATTTCGGCGGAATGGAAGCCTATTGAAGCCTGTTTGCGCCACTGAAAAAAAAAAGGTAATTGCGACTTTTTATCTCACATTTTTCTCGCAATTGTGAGTTTACATTTTGCAATTCCGACTTATTCTCAAAACTGTGTGATATAAACTCACAGTTCTTATTTTCTCAGAAGTGCATAATATAAACTCGCAGTTGCTAGCTATAAAGTCAGAATTGTGAGATATAAACTCACAATTTTAATAAAATCGCAATTCTGACTTTTTTTCCTCAAAACTGTAACTCGCAGTTCTGACTTTCTTCTTGCAAATGCAAGTTTGCATTTCGCATTTCTGACTTTTTCTCACAATTGTAAGTTTGTATCTTGCAATTCTGACTTTTTTTCTCAGAATTATATGATAGAAACTCGCAGTTGCGAGTTATAAATCAGAACTGCGAGATATAAACTCACAATTTTTAGTTAGAAAGTTAGAATAGTGAGATATAAAGTCAATATTGCAAGTTTATATCACATCAGTTCAGACTTTTTTCTCAAATGTGAGTTTGTATCTTGCAATCCAGACTTTTATTCTCAAAATTGAGATTTAAACTCGCAATTCTGACTTTTTTCTCACATTTGCGAGTTTGTATCTTGCAATTCTGACTTTTTTTCTCAGAATTGTATGATATAAACTCGCAGTTGTGAGTTATGAAGTCAGAATTGCGAGTTTATATCATATAAATTCTACCTTTTTTCTCACAAATGCAAGTTTATATCTTGCAATTCTGACTTTTTTCAGAATTGTGAGATAAACTCGCAATTGTGAGTTACAAAGTCAAAAACTTTATTTGAACACTGTTTAAAGATGCACATTTAAAAAATAAAATGTTATTTTAATGTGAATTTGGCTTAGTTTTTAAATGTTCTGTGTTTTACCATTCAACTAGATAGAAGTTGGTCTTGAATGCCCCAAATCGTTTCCAGAAGGCACTGCAAATATGGCCACCAAATGAACCGACTTTCCTTGAAAGTGACTTTCATAACTGCCAATAAGAGTTTAGTACTCTCAGCTCAGCAAACTGACTGTGCAAAAAACAGCCAGCAAATTCAGTCTGGATCTCTGGATCTGCTTATTAACTTCCTTTTCAGACAGCTGCCTTTGTAGATAGTGGACAGCCTGGCAGTTCTCTAGGTTTTGGCACAGAAATATTGCCTTTCTTTAACAGAATGCTGGTAATGTCACCACAATGATACTCGGGACATTTTCAATGTCAAAATCTTCTTTCACTTCTACTGTCATTCATTTAGCAGCTTCTGTTTTTCCGACGTTCGATTAGCAGAACATTTAGACCTAGTCCTAAACGTCCTCTCCCCACACAATGTACAGCTATCAAACCATTACATAGCTAAAAAGTCAGCTGAACGCATTACTTTCAAGAACAGAAGTTCACTTTCCTATGACAGTAGGACTGACACAGCATGAGGTCAGATGTTTTGGTCAGCTGAGAAAGTGTTCAGACAGGCACGTTAGCTTCATGGCAGTCTTGTGGCAGTTTGCTGTCCATATCCAGCAAGCACTCATTCGGCTGGCTAAGGTCATGTCAGGACAGTGCTGAGGTAAACAGTAAATCTTAAACCCCTCCTCATCTTTTCAACCTGCCGCACTAGACAGCAGTTCCAAATGCTCAGAGAGAGACTGTAAATTTTTTGCAGGTTGGCAAAGGGTGGATGAGTTGAGAAGAAGTGTGTACATTTTTTTTTCCCATCTGTATCTATAAATCTGTTTAATGTATCTAAATGGTTAATGTTAGTTAATGCATTCAAGTGTTCATTCAGCCAAAAAATTAAAGTTCTGTCATTAATTACTCACCCTCATGTCGTTCCAAACCCGTAGGACCTTCGTTCATCTTCAGAACACAAATTAAGACATTTTGGATAAAATCCGAGAGCTTTCTGACCATGAAACGTACACAAAGACAACAACAACAGTCTTCAACGCACGTTCACAAGAGTATCACTGATGTCACATGGACTATTTTAACAATGTCCTTATTACTTTTCTGGGTCTTGAACGTGTCAGTTGTGTTGCTGTCTATGTAGAGTCAGAAAGCTCTCGGATTTCATCAAAAATATCTTGTGTCCCAAAGATGAACAAAGGCATTACAGGTTTGAAAAGAAAAGAGGGTGAGTAATTAATGACAGAATTTTCATTTTTGAGTGAACTTTCCCTTAAACATTAACTAATAAATGGGCACTATATGTGGTAAAGTATTTATTAATCTTTGTTAACATTAGATTATGAAAATACAACTGTTCATTGCTCATTCATGGTTAACTTCTGTCAATTAAATAATATTAACAGATAAAAATGTTGATTTTATAATAAATAATAAAAATAAACATTTCATTGTTTATGTTAACTGATGTAGTTAAATAATGTTAACAAATGAAAACTTATTGTGTTACCAGAACTACTTTTAAAAAGGCAATTCATATCCACAGTGACTTGAATACACCTGAAAATACAACATAAATTATGTAATTTCTGAATTAAAATTAATTTTGATATATTATAAGGGGGCATCATTTAAAATAACAGCAGGATGATACAACTCCAGAAATCATAATGCTGAAAAACACAGTAAAATAATACAATTATTGAAAAGAAGTTTGGCACCTTTTATTATCTAAATAAATAAATATTTGCAAAACTATTTGGAAAACAATACGTCTCCTAAAAAAATAGATAATTTGACCTTTCTATGATGAGGCAAGGTTAGTTCAGGTTGAACAATGTCATTTGGTGCAACTCCCCAAAAACGTAATGATATTTAATAATTTTCATATTTGTAAAGAATGGAAGCCATTTCTGCCATGGAATAATAATAATAATAATAAAAAAAAGGAATTTGCAAACTCAGAATTGTGAGATATAAACTCGCAACTGCGTGTTATATAAACTCGCAATTCTGAGTTGAAGTCATAACTGCGTGTGTATGTTTTCATCTGAGTTTTTCTTGCAGTTCTGACTTTTTTTCTCAAAATTGTGAGATATAAACTTGCAGTTCTGACTTTTTTCTTCCAATTGCAAATTTATATCTTGCAATCCTGACTTTTTTTCAGAATTGTGAGATATAAACTCGCAATTCTGACTCCATTCCTCAGAATTGTAAGTTTAAGTCATAACTGTGAGAAAAAACTCAAATTGCAAGACACAAACTCGCATTTACGAGAAAAAAAGTCTGAATTGCAAGTTTATATCTCACAATTCTGACTTTTTAAAATCACAATTCTGACTTTTTTCTCAGAATCTTGAGATATAAACTTGCAACTGCGTGTTATAAAGTCAGAATAGTGAGATATAAACACACAATTCTCACTTTTTTCTCATAAATACAAGTTTGTATCTGAGTTTTTTTGCAGTTATGACTTTTTTTTTCTCAAAATTGTGAGATATAAACTTGCAATTCTGACTTTTTTCTTCCAATTGCAAATTTATATCCTGCAATCCTGAATTTTTTTTTCAGAATTGTGAGATATAAACTCGCAATTCTGACTCCATTTCTCAGAATTGTAAGTTTAAGTCATAACTGCGAGAAAAAACTCAGAATTGCAAGATACAAACTCACATTAACGAGAAAAAAAGTCTGAATTGTGAGTTTATATTTCACAAGTCTGACTTCTTTTATCAGAGTTGGAAGTTTATATTTTCCAATTCTGACTTTATAACTTGCAATTGCGAATTTATATCTTGTAATTCTGACATTTTAAAATCACAATTCTGACTTTTTTCTCAGAATCTCGAGATATAAACTTGCAACTTTATATCTTACAACCAATGCAAACAATTGCAATTTTATATCTTGCAATCCTGACTTTTTTCAGAATTGTGAGATATAAACTCACAATTCTGACTTTATAACTCAGAATTTTGAGTTTATATTACACAATTCTGAGAAAAAAGTCGTATATATCAAATAAAATGTTGCAATTACCTTTTTTAAAAAATGTTTTATTCAGTGGCAGGAACAGGCTTGAAATACCTTGAAAATAATGATTAATATTTGTACACGCATATGTATTTGATGTGGAACAAAAATGTTATTACTTTTTAATATTTGCAATCGTTAAATCGAAACTTTTCTTGAAAATAATTTCCTTTTTTTGTAGTACATAGTACTCTGTAGTACTCTTCTACCCACTTGGTGTTTCATTGTAATAGATTTTTAAAGGACTTTTCTTTTTTTTTTTGAATTGTGGGCACGCTTCAGTATGTAATCATGACTCTTAGATTGTGTATATATCCAAACAATAAAATGAAACCTAAAGCAGGTGAGGGCAGCTAAAAACTTCCTGCATCACAGAATGAAGGAGGAGACAGGAGACAAGAAGAAGAATGACAAGAGAAGAGCAAACAAACAGAAAAGACAGAGTGTCTCTGTCAGAGACTAAACCAGAAAGAAAGAAAGAGAGAAGGAAAACAGGAAATAAGGGGAAGTAAAGTGCAGTAGGCACTAGTTGGTCGCCTACAGGCTGTCTGCCTAACAAGCATAAAGACGGAGAACCACCAACCTCCCTTCAGGTCCACAGAGAGACAGAACAGACAGACAGAAGGAGGCTGCAGTGGACGTTACAGGAAGTGCAGACGGTGCACTGTGGGAGAGGGAGACGGTCAAAACACTGTCTATTTCCGTCTCTCTCGTGTCTTCCTCGCTATTTAGCAGATGCTTGTCATCCAAAGCAACCTTGAGTTCACTAATTGAATGGACAGTTCCAGTGGAACAACCTGAGATGTGTCTTCCTCAAGGGCACAGAGAGAGATTTCTCTAGCTGTCTCATTAGCAGCCCGAATCTTTAACTGTTAGACGACCACAACCTTTCCCAATTTTTTTGGTTCACTGACTACATAGGATATTAAATCTTGCAGTGCCCTCCTCCTTCACTCTCATTCATTCATCTCTTTAAATGTGTCCATTGAAAATCGGAGAAAAGAAAAACTGGACAGTGTAAATATATTAATAGATGAACATACAGTATAGGGGGCTAAAACCTAATAAATCTTTTACTAAGTAATTTGTATGTGTTGGAGGTTGGATGGCTTTGTGTGTGTATGCGATTATCCCATCATCAGATTCACTGGTGCGGTTAACTGAGGAAATTCCCTCAATCACAGATGCCCATCACTGCACACAGACTCTAATCAGAAAGCATTCATGCACATGCATAACCGACCACACAAACACACACACATTTAAAACAGTCTGATTCAGCTTTCATTCCCAGGGACCCTCAACACCACATTCACATTCATACAGCACATATCATTCTGTTATGCTAAAACATAATTTGATCCTCTCACACAATCCTAACAATTCGCCTGTGCAGAAATCAAATGCTACTTAATGAATATTTAATGTATGCATTTTCAGAATACATTAATTCCTTAATATACGGTCTATTCACCTGGTGGCCTGCAGACCAAATGCTGCTTTTTTGAAACGCTGTGGCCCGCATGAGGTTGCAAGTGATTTATCGCAACTTAAAAGGTATTTTAATAAGATTACAGACATATTAGCGAAGTGGATCAAATGTGGAAAGTGCCCATTTTAGTCTATTTCCTCACAGACTGTTTCCCTTAAAAGAACAATTCACCCAAAAATTTTTAAAATCTGAAATTTGACTCTCAGGCCATCCAAGATGTAGTGTTTCTTCACCAGAACAAATTTGGAGACATTTAGCACTGCATCACTTGCTCGCCAATGGATCCTCTGCAGTGAATGGGTACCGTCATAATGAGAGTCCAAAAAGCTGATAAACACATCACAGTAATCCACAAGTAATCCACACCACTCCAGTACATCAACTAATATCACGTGAAGTGGAAAACTGAGTGTTTGTAAGAAACATACTCATTATTAAGATATATTTAACTTCAAATCATTGCTTCCAGCTAAAATACACAGAGTCCTCTATCCATGATATTGTTTTCTCCAGTGAAAAATGTGTTTGGCGTGAATCAGGAAAGATTTTTTTGCACAGATCAAGCACAGTTTATGAGCAAAAATAACAAGTTCTTCACAAATATGTCAGTGGATTTTGATGTGAGAGGACAACAGGAAATGGACTTGCTCACTGGAAGAAGTGTTATTATAGATTTTGGACTTTTTTTGGTCAGAAGTGATGGTTTAAAGTTAAAATGCCTTACTTATGGATTTGTTTCTTACAAACACGCAGCTTTTTGTTTCACAAGATGTTAACTGATGGACGGAGTGGTGTGGATTACTCTGAATTTTGGATTATTGTGATGTTTTTATGAGCTGTTTGGACTCTCATTCTGACGGCACCCATTCACTGCAAAGGATCCTTTGTTGAGCAAGTGATGTTCAAATCTGTTCTGATGAAGAAAAAACAGCTTGAACACACAGCCTTAAAAAATTCATTGACAAAATATTCTTGCTCAGGCTAAATGTTATATATTTGTATATGTATTTTTTTCAATCATAATGTTACTTTCACCGTTTACTATTACATAATTCAAATCAAAAGTTGCCTCTGTTAAAATTATTAAATGAACCTGAGCTAAAACGAACTAACAATGAACAGTTATATTTTCATTATAACTTTAACAAATGTTTTGCCTAATGATAGTTAATGGTAGTTAACCAGTGTTAAACTAATAGGACTTTATTGTGAGTTTTACCAATTTACCTGGGATTTTAAAATCCACAATTTGCACTAGGACTATATTTTCATGCTTGTTTTTCCCACATCCTACACTCCATACATAACAGCAAAGCCAAAAAAAAAAAAATTATTATCTGGGACAGCTGAAATTTAGCTCAGAAGTATTCATATCACTTGTAGATATTACTACATTTCAAGTACAGTTAACCTGTGGCAAATTCAATCGAACTGATATGATTTGCAAAGGCACACGCCCCTATTAAAGGAAGTTTACTTCCTGAAGAAAAATTTACAGAGAATTTACTCACCCCCTTGTCATCATGTTCATGTCTTTCTTTCTTCAGTCGTAAAGAAATTATGCTTTTTGAGGAAAACATTTTAGGATTTCTCTCCATATAGTGGACTTCTATGGTGCCTGTGAGTTTGAACTTCCAAAATGCAGTTTAAATGCAGCTTCAAAGGGCAGTAAACAATCCCAGCCAAGGAAGAAGGGTCTTATCTAGCAAAACAATCAGTCATTTTCTAAAAAAAAATTACAATTTATATACTTTTTATCCTCAGATGCTCAACTCTGTGTAATCCGGGTCACTACAGTTAGGGTATGTCGATTTCATTCCCATTTCCCATTTCATTTTCTCCTCCAACTTTAAAATCGTCCTACACTGCTGTTTTACCTTTTTTTGTAAAGGGCGTTTGATCTTCTTCGCATGTTCACTTTATAAACACTGGGTCGGTACTTCTGCAGCGATGTAGAACGATTTTGAAGTTGGAGGAGAACATGAGATGGAAGTTTTTCGACACACCCTATTCATGAGTTCATGCAGACCTAGACAAAATGAGCATTTGAGGTACAAAACGTATATATATAATTTGTCAATTTGTTTAGAAAATGACCAATCGTTTCGCTAGATAAGACCCTTCTTCCTCGGCTGGGATCGTTTAGAGCCCTTTGAAGCTGCATTTAAACTGCATTTTGGAAGTTCAAACACCATACAAGTAAACTATATGGACAGAAACGACTGAAGAAAGAAAGACATGAACATCTTTGAATGACAAGGGGGTGAGTAAATTATCTGTACATTTTTGTTCTGGAAGTGGACTTCTCCTTTAAAGTAACACTAAAGTAACACTGCGTAAGTACCCTTCAGAGTGCTTGCTACAAAGTGCTGCTCTGCTCCGTATGCCATTTAAAAAAAAAAAAAATTAAGTCCTGCCATTAACTCATGCCATTTGCATTTACAAATTTTCTGAATGAGCACACGTTTTTGCCATTTACAACAAAGACATGTGATTTCCAAGAACAAGTACTGTATGTCAGGGATGGTACGAATATATATATATATATTTTTTGGGCTCATTTAACTGTAAATGTATTCTCTGTTTCCGTTCTATCCTACACAAGACTGCTTGAATGCAAAGTGGGTCTAAGATACAATATCAAACATTTATAGAATGGGTGGGAGGCATCTCGCTTCCTTTTTTAGGATCATACCCTGAAGCAGAGATCCTAATTGCAACGGATTCATTTTCCACATTCTGTTTGAAGTTGTGCTGTGTCAAGTATCAAGTGGAATAAATTCTCTCATTCCTTGTTGAAATCCATGCCAACCCCAGTCTAACTGCAGAGTGGGGTACATGCCACGGCTGCAGCTGGGATACAGGGGAAATCGAGCTGGATAGCCATGTTATATAATGAGGCACTAAAGAGATTAGCTTCATCTTGGCACATCACACTTTCTTTGAACTATCAGTGGCGTCGCTGATTGAAGTACATACTGTAGTGTTGTTGAATCCAGCTATGAATGTTTATTGGCTAAAAATACCTGAAAGTATAAAATATTTAAATGGCATCATTAGAGATGCACAAAATATCTGTACCATATTGTTTTTTTTTTGCGGCTGGTATCAGTCATGCTCATTTCCTCTGTTGTATTTTATAAATGCATGAATTTAAAGACATTGAGAAGACACAAACACACTGTATTTACAAAAATTTGGTCTCACCTGTGACTGTCTGTCTCCTTGCCTGCCATTGGGATGATGGGTAACAGGGTCCTCTTGTAAGATGCAGCAGGGCGAACAACATCATTGTTGGAGGGTCGTAGCCCCAAACTGTGGAGTCCTCTTTTCCAGGGATTGCCTGACAAGAAACCAATATCGTTTAATTTATTAAATGCTCTAACTTCTTTGAGAGAGATTTAATTTCTCACACACCTGTTCTGATGGAGATGAGGTCTCTGTGAAGTCTGCGCTGTTCTCTGGTCAGTGTGTTGAGGTGGTAATGTTTAGCCTGGTCGAGTCTCTGCAGACCCTCAGCCAGTCTGGCTTCGGCCCTCCTCTCGTCTCGTCTCTGAGCTTCACCAGGCCATGACAACCAGTCTCCACGACGCATGCCTGATGATGACGTTTCATTAATATATTTAAAGGAGTAGTCCACTTCCAGAACAAAAATTTACAGATAAAATTTTGAACTTTCATAATGCAGTTTAAATGTGGCTTCAAACAATCCCAAATGCGAGAATCCCAGCCGAGAAAGAAGAGCCTTATCTAGCGAAACGATGGTATATTTCCATAAAAATAATACAATTTATATACCTTTTCATGTCAAACGAACAAACTCTATTTTTTTCCAGTTTGTGACAGTTAGGGTATGTCGAAAAACTCCCATCTCATGTTCTCCCTCAACTTCAAAATCGTCCTATGTCGCTCTTCTACCTTTTTTGTTAAGGGTGTTTGATCTTCTTTG
>JAHKKF010517379.1:0-11240 GCA_019740295.1 Labeo calbasu | reverse complement strand
ATATAATATTTAGGATCTTTTTTTAAAGAAAAATCTACCACAAAGCAGACAAAAATGTGTAGTGAATAAAAATAAAAAGGGAAATTTATATAATACAATAATAATAATAATAATAATAATAATAATAATAATAATAATAATTGTTTTGAAGAGTGGATGCATACAACATTATAATATAATATAAAATTATATAATATAATAATTATTTATTTTTTGCATATTTTTAAAGAAAAATTTAGTATAAATATTTATTCACACATATACAGAGTGAATAAATGTAAAATAAAACAAAATTCATATAATAATAATAATAATAATAATAATGTTTTTAAACAAGTGTCTTGAAGAGTGGGTGCATAATAATTTCATATATATATATATTTTTGTTTTTTTGAAAAAAAAAAAATACTGGCTTTTTTTTTTTTAACCTATTTACTTCTGTCCTTCTATACTGCACTAAAACTAAGAGCACTACATTAATAAGCTACTGTGAACATAGGAACAAGACATCCTGACCAGATGTCGATAGTCTCATGTCATATTACAAACCCTATGTGTGAGCAACCACACGTGATCCATAACTACATCATTTACAGGTTCCACATTAAATGTAAGGTTTTAAAAGCTGAGAAGCGTATAAAGTTCTTTTTTATCCTTGGGCTCAGACTATGAGAAAGAGTATGAGGAGGTGGCATCCATCATTATGGCCACTCTTGGGTGGGTGAAGGATGTATAAGTTTTGCTATCTCGTCTTGAGTAGCTCTTAGCATTCAGTTCACCTATCGAACAGAGCAGTGTTATGTAAGCATTCGCTATATCACGGCACATATGAGACTGATTACTGTAATCTCTGACATGGGTGGCAGTTTTTTCAGAACTCAGCACAGGAAAGAGGGAATGAAATGAGTTTTTTACACAAACGCCGATGTTGCAGGTTTTTAGCCCTGCGATAGGAGGGTCGGTCTGAGATGGAAACGGCTTGATGATAGCTTGATGGCGGGTCATTAAAAGATAGCAGGCTGTTGTAGCGCTCACTGCGAAAAAGGAGGTTCTGTTGTCTGCTGTTTGTTCAGCATGAATTAATGAAGGATCTCGCCAGCAGCCGCACAACAGAGTAATTGCCTATTTCCAGCTAAATTAAAGATCAGTCCATTTACTGATAATGTTATCCAGACCTGACAACTGAGGAATGTGCAAATGAACAGCTGATCGAAGAGAATGACATCTAACTTCTGCAAACCGTATAATGGCTCTTAGAGGGGGAATTGAACCTGTCTGGATCATGTTTCACCCCAAAAAATCCAAGAAAGAAATGATACTTTGTTTAAAAAAAAACCTTTTTAGGACTAAGGTGACGTTACAAGTTTTTTTTTTTTTTGTCTTTTGATGAAAACCAATTTTGTTTTTATTTTTATTTTTTTCATTCCATTTTACTTCATTTAAAAATTGTAATTGTAAAATTGTAAAATTATAAATTTAGGTGATGAAATACAACTTTTCAACAGCAATTTTAAGTTTAAGTTTAATATTAATGTGGATAAATGTAATAACATTAATAATTTTTTTAAACTATAATAACAACAACAACAACAACAACATGATATTTCACCCCAAAAATAAAGAAAAATGAAATGATACTTTGTTGAAAGAAGACGTTTTAGGATTAAGATGGCTTGCATTGTGAAATCATTTTTACGACAAGTTTTTTCGATTAACATTACTGAATTTACATTACATTTACTGCAGTCATTTTTTTCTTTTGATGAAATCTTTCCTTAAATTAGGCGTTTAATTTCTTATAACTAAATTACAAATTACAATAATTTTTATTTTTATTTTGTACAAAAATTAAATAGTTAAAAGTAATGGTCCTCGTTTATTTATTTATTTATTTATTTATTTATTTTTAATTTAGGGTTAAATGGTGACCCATGCCACAAATTAGGTTTTTAATTTATTTTAACAATCTATATAAACATATATAAACTATTAGAAATTATATATATATATAGAGAGAGAGAGAGAGAGAGAGAGAGAGAGAGAGAGAATCTTTGCATTTTTATTTATTTTAATTTATTTTAATACATATACTATACATATACATATATGAGTGTGTGTGTGTATAATATACATATATAATCTTTGCATTTGTATTTATTTTAATTTAAGAGTGAACTGTTATGCTTTTTAATTTAATTTAATTTAATTTTATATAACTAAATTACAATATTAATAAATAATTAAATAAATAAATAAAAATAAACAACAAACAAAAAATGGTCTTACAAAAAAGATATTTTTTTTTATTAATTTAATTTAGTGACCCATGTTTCTGTAAGATTCACCCTATAAAGTCAGCTTGCGGATACATTTTAATTTTGCATTTAAGGGTGTCTTCATGTCCAATTGTTCACCAGAATCTCTTTGGGGTTCCCTTTTTGCGACTGATGCATATCATTATGCAAAGTCTGATCTCATCCAATCACCATAGCTTCTTCTCTGGCCTGTGGAGCCTTAATCAAATGATTCACCACAATTGAAAAGTCAAATTAAACACGCCTGAAACAATTTCGCATCTGGGCAAAAATGTATAACTCCAGCGAATTTCATTAGAGAAACACACCACGGGTTATGGTGTCTCCTCTGTCCTTTTCACAAGATAAGCTGTACTGAATCCATTATTCTGCTCAGACGGTCTATTCAAACTTGTTCCCTCTCAGTCCAGGCAAGGACACGATGATATGATGCATGTAGATGAAAGACCCTGGACCACCTACCTCTTTCAGGCAACCCATAAAGTTGTTGCTGACGGGCGACCCAGGCAAGTCTGCTGTGCTTGGACTTCCTCCAACGTAGAAGAAATCATCTGATCCCAGCATTGTGTAGTCCTCCTGCGTATAGCCTGTTGTGGTCAGGATGCCGTCCACAGATATTGTCACCTAAATGAGAGGAATGACAAAAGGGAGGGAAAAATCCATTCATGAACATCATGGCTGTGACGGCCGCTCTGCCAGGAATAGGTTAGCTTCGATCTTGCTGCTTGCTGTCTGTCTCTGATTGTGTACCAAAGACCACTTGGAGACTTTTAGTAGGCCGTTCTTGTCTAGTATTTGTAGACTTACAAAGGACAGGTAAAGAAAATATTTTGCCGGCATATTTTCTTTATCTTTGATGGTGTCAGAAATGGTTTTCTGCTTTGGGACGTTAGTTTGAGGGGTTAGTGTTATGTAACAAACTATAGACAAATTGCTTGGTTTTAGTTCAAATTCTGTGCACACAGGGTTAGTTGACATACATACAGTATGCATGCATCCAAAATGAGCTGTACTACCAAAAATGAGCATGCAACACAGAGGTCAGATGGTGTTTCTTTATATAACATTAATATTGTGATATACAACCATTGCAAACATGGATTCATGCATCTTCAAGCCAAGATGACATGCAAGAGAAGCAGCATATATGAGGCCAAAGCAAAAGCTACGGGATGAGGGGTAACAAGGGAGGACACAGGAAATCATGACCTACACCACAATACAGACAGGACAAGACACTGGGCAGATGGTGGGTTGCTCAGACAAGAGTTTTGGTGTTAGTAACACAAGGGCTGATCCAGCACGAATGGGTCGGCGCAGCATGCGCAAACAACTGGAATCAACTGTCAGAGCTCCAGTGCTGAAGTAGTTTTTTTATTCTTTTCATACTGTCGTTTTCGTCACTTTTTTTTGTTTTGGAAAGCATCTGCCAGTTTTTGACAGTATTTGATTTAAAGAAAAGGGCTAAGAGGAAGACTAAGCCTTAAAAAAAAACGAAAAAAGGGCCAAAGAGGAAGTTCAAAGAAAGAAAGATAGAATATGGCGGTAAAGCCGTGGTGAAAAATGGGATGAGATTTGAAATAAAAAAGGAAGAAATCCCCGAAATACAAACCCCAGTCTGTTTAGGTTTTTTTTATGAAGCCATGAAATCCCAAAAAAGAGAAAGAAAGAAAAAGGGCCAGGGAAACACACGGTAAACCCAAAAAAGGACAATAAGAATGATATCTACCAGACAATGTAGTTTGTTTACCATAGCGTGTCCAATACCTGAATGCTTTGAGAAAAGGGGGAAGAAAGGAAATTAAACAATGAACAAAAGGGTTGTTAATAAAATGAAATAAACTCAAATGAAGTCATGATGAGCAGCACATTAGTTTAGGTTCTGGTTAGTAAACTAAAGACTCTAGTCAATGGGTCATGAGTGGTTAGTCTGGGTCTGAACAAATGTTATCCGTAGACAAGCAAAGCATATGAGTGAGAGTAAGAAAAGGTGGAAAAGAAAGAGAAACACCGGATTCTCCACAGAGCCTGTGGCATTTCACTTTTATAAAGGCGCTGCACTTGTATTCAAGATCTTAAAGTGCATACTCACTTGAAAAAGCCTTCCAGAATACAGACTGCATTTTGCACCAATAATTCCCAATTCTTTTCTTTATCAAAACACAATTTTTAGGTCCCTTCTAATGTAGCGTGTTGTTTTCTCCTACAACCGTGAATGGTGACCTCTATCTAGCTGCCTCTTTGTTGTGATTCATATGGTTTTTGACTTTCCTCGGGCAATTGTATAAGGTAATTCTAATGCATGTTCTTGGCGTGATAGTAAAACAGCTATTAAACAAAGCGAAAAAAAAATGTCACAGTCCTGGTGGATCAGAGCTGAAATAGCTTGCGCTTGTGGGCACTCACGCCTCCACACACGCCTGCGCAAAAAGCGACATCTTTTCACTCCTGAGGGGCAAAACCACCCTAAATATTTACATATTTTAAAATGCAGCGGCAGAGTGATTTAACAGTCCAACAAAGATTGGCTGTGGGTAAATGGAACGGTTGAGGTTGGTTGGAGCCTCTCCCCGTTGCCCTGATAAGGCAGACTATTTGGAGAAGTGAGGTGAATATCTAGAGGGGTGAGAGAGACAGTCTCTTGAAGCCATCGCACTGTTGATAGCTTCAGACAGAGGTAAATGCCTGAGGAGGCAAAACATGAGGCAAGGTAGAAGAACTCAGAGAAGAAATAGTTGCGTTAGCATCTTGAAGAACTTAAAGTAACAGAAAATGCTCATTTAAGCAATATACAGTAGCTCGGAATTAGATTAGAAAACATGAAATACCAGCTGTTTAAGCGTTACCTGTCTGAGGTTGCGTGTGACTTTCACGTCATGCCAGGCGTTGTCGTTGAATTTGCCATTGACAGGCTCGACAATGGCCTCGAAGGCTCCGGAACCCAAGTTGATGACCAGTGAAACGGCCCCATCTTTCAGGGCCAGGTTGACGTAGTCTGCTGACTTGCCCGTGTGAAGGATAAGGCCATTTCTTTGCCAGGTCTTGAAGGATAATGTGATCTCATCGCTGCTGCTCTGGATGGGATTCTGAGACAAGTCGTAGCAGAAGTACTCGGAACCTCTGAAAGTGGCAACGTTCTCTTCTCGTGCTATAAGAGAGGGAAAAAACAGTGTTAGAACTTCTTGGAAAAAAACAATTAAAGCTGCAAGCAGCGCTGAAAGGTCCCTCGCACTCGGGCTCACCGCCACCCGGTGGCTTTATGAAAACAGCGAACGGTAAGGAATATGCATTTAAAGTGGCAAATATAGGAGGAGTATGACAAAGTCATTTATATGTGCCAAACTTCCTGCTGCCAGCTGGTGGCACTATGATTATAACTGAATATTGGCATGTAGATGTCTTCAAGCCACACTGCAAAAAATGCTTTTCTTACTTAGATTTTTTTTGTCTCGTTTCCAGCCAACATATCTAAAAATTCTTAAATCAAGAAGGATTTTCTAGACAAGTACAAATTATTGTCTTGTTTCCAGAAAAAACAAGCAAAACAATCTGCCAATGGGGTAAGCAAAATAATCTATTTTTCTGCTTGAAATAAGATTAATTTGCTTACCCCACTGGCAGCTTATTTTGCTTGTTCTAAGCACAAAAAAAAAACACTTAATTTTTGCTTATTTTTTCTAAAAGCAAGATAATTTAAGAATTTTCAGATATTTTGGCTGGAAACAAGACAAAAAAATCTAAGTAAAAAAAAGCATTTTTTGCAGTGCAGGACTCTGATCAAACATATGAAGTTAAATAGGATTCTTATCGAACGGGAGAAGTTCGAGGCAGATCGGACATTATAACAACTTCCTTTTACATGGTGAAACATCAAACTGTCAGGTCGCCACGGACACGCCCTTTAACAAAAACTCAAGATCTTCACTAATTAAGATCACACAGGCCTTTAGATTAGACTGACCAAATGAACTGTTGTTGTCATTAAATCTTTCATCGAACGTGGATTTTGGTGCAAATCGGACAATGTATGTCTGAATTACATGATGAAACATCGAAGTTTGTCAGGCCGCCACGGACACTTCAACGAAAACTCAAGATCTTCGCAATTTACCATTACATCTGTTTAAATCTCCAGGAGGAGTTTGTTTAAATACAACGACTTAAAAAAAAAAAAAAAAACGGCACAAAACTTTTCTGAGAAAATTCAAAATAACAGACTTCATGTTGGGTTTCAGACTACGTATCACGGGACTTTTTTGTAGGTGTTGGTGTGTTACATGTGTGTACCGAATTCCATACATGTACATAAAATGCAGCTTGAGGGGCACTTTGTTGAAATTTTATAGGTGGCGCTATTGAGCCATTTTGCCACACCCACTTCTGAAACCCATATCAGATGTAAATTTTCACCACTTTTGGCTTGTGTGCACAGTTTCATGAGTTATCGAGCATGTTCCAGGCCCTCAAAAATGTGATTCATTTTGGAGAAGATGAGCAATTCCAACAGGGTCACTGCACCATCTGTGCTCGGGCCCTAAATGTGAGAGCTCGGCAAGTTTCTTGAGATTGACCACTAAATGACTGCAATTTAAGGGATAGTTTTCAAAAATAAAAAAAAAATTCTTTAATTGAAAATTCATTAATTACTCACCCTCATGTCATTCCAAACCTTTAAGACTTTCGTTCAACTTCAGAACACAAATTAAGATATTTTTGATGAAATCCGAGAGCTTTCTGACCCTGCACAGGGTCAACTACCATGTTCAAGGCCCAGAAATGTAGTAAGGACAGTGGTTCAACCATAATTTAATGAAGGTACGAGAATACTTTTTGTGCGCAAAGAAAACAGAAATAACGACTTTATTTAACAATTTCTTAATGGACTATTTTAGTGATGCCCCTACGGGTCTTGAACGTGTTAGTTGCATTTCGGGCTATGCGGGGTCAGAAAGCTGTTAGATTTTATCAAAAATATCTTAATTTGTGTTCCGAAGATGAACAAAGGTCTTATGGGTTTGGAACAGCATGAGGATGAGGAATTAATGACAGAATTTTCATTTTTGGGGTGAACTGTGCCTTTAAGTCCAGGCCAGATGATAAAATGAGACAAGATGACACAGTCAAGTGTGGGCAGCAAAATACACAGAGGCTGTGCATTCAAAGCCCAAGATCTGGTGAGATCATCAGTGAGATCATTTCTCTTATTGAGGTATATAAGCATATGTTCAGTGATTGTGTTGCACGTCTGAGTCATAATTACAGAAGCTGCAGTGCCCTCCAATCCATCACCATTAATGTTGTTTAAGCTCCTCAAACTATGACAATATGCCTGATCCATGAGATCATGCAGAGATCATACAAGCTGCATTTTAAGTGGCATTTAGATGTATTTCTGCAGACTGTTTAATGCAAATCAAAGGTGGGATAAATGCATATACACAACAGAAATACTAGGGACACCATTAAAACAACAATTATGATATTATCGTACACAATGCATTTTACACACCACTATTTAAAAACTAGAAAATAGAACAAAATAGAACATAAAGCATGGTTTTCTATCAACATCCCTTAAATTCAACAAAATGGGCTGTAACCCATTTTACTGCAGTACATTTCTACAAGAGAAAATGGGTGGAACTTGATTTTATCAATCAGGTTTTGATTGGATCAAGAGAAAGTCTCTTTTTGACAGGTTATTAAAGGGGACTGTTTGGTGAACACAAAGATGGAAGATGCAAAAAATTATGAGGGGAAACTCTGATATCAGTATTTTGCTATCAAGCTGTCTTTAAACAGTTTTAGTGACTGCATGCCAAGATCCCATTGGTCATTGTAATTCAGAGTAGATAATCTACTGCATCCACACTTATGGAAATAAGCTCACTCCTGGTCCCTGTAGTCCCCAATCTATTAATCACCAAGCTATGGTGGTGTGGCTCAAAGGAGGCAAAAATACACATATCTAATGGAAAGTTTCTTCAAACCAACACTACCCATCATTTACATCAGTAGGACCTCAGCACTAATGGCATCATTGATTTATCAGTGCTTCACTTGGACCACCGTGGGGTCGATATATATTATCCAGCTAAATGTTGACAAAACACTCACACGTCCAAGTCTATGCTCCACCTCAGCGATCAGCATTAGTGAATGTAGCATGTGTTTTACTCGACCGGGTAAAGACATCTTGACCAGTTTTTCACTGGACTAAGAGAGCCTGAGCTGAGTGCAGGGTTGAGAGAGAGCAGTTTTTTTTTTTCATCAAGGCTGGTGCTGGTGCCCAGCCTTACACTTCACATGGTAATAGACTCATGGTTAAGAACAGGGCGAACTGACTGACGGTGGAACATATTGGAAACACATGGGACCCTGATGCAGCTGGTGAACACCAGAAACAAAAAACCACTAGTTCTGTGCAGTCACAGAGATGATTCAGATTATATCGCTCATTACAAGACTGAAATAAACAGATTAATGAAAGATGACTGGATGGATAGTGGGAAAGAGTTTGGTTCAGCAGGAAAGGGTGGCGTATTATCCATGTGTCAAAAACTGGCAGTAAGATGTGCCTGGCTACTCGTAGAGCAAATCCCACACTGCTGAAGAGATTCTCAAGTCCATTAATATTTGGCTAGACTGTACAGAAAAAAATAAAGAGAGCTTAATGTTTAGCCCGTGGAGATTACTGGACCATGCCAAAGAGGGTCAAGGAGTTTTTCCAGCACCGATACAAATCAAGACAACAGAAAGTCACAGACATTTAACAAAACAGGTCTTCACAGGACTTAAAAATAAAATTCAGACACTCTTTGCATTGCTTGTCCACTTAGCATTCATGATATTCACAGTATATGTAAAAGACACAATATGTAAGTTAGCACCACTAGAGGGCGCATATTAAAAACAAAGAAAGAACCAAAGGCGTTGTTTGATGACGCCTGTGAATGAGTGTGGAATCATGGGAGTTGTTGTCTTCATCCCCACAGCTGATGCAATCCGTCGGGGCACGGGCAGAAATGATGTTCATGGATGAGCTAATGTATTAAAAGACTTATTAAGGTCACTGAAGTATGAAGCAGGGTGGGCTGAAAGTTGTGCATGCAAAACGAGGATGCTGGAGAAAGCAGCGGAGCTTTTATTATGCAGTCGACCGCTTCCTGTCGGTCATGCGTATGTGAGGTAAAACAGCGCTGTTTTATCATATTAGATACATTTGAGTGTGTTGAAAGTTCTGTTATAATGCTACTCTGTGCATTAGGCACCTCATAAAATGCATAACATATTAAAGCATCTTTGGGGTTTTTATGTTTTCTACAAATAAAACCGGAAAATCAAGTGTGCATGACATCATTAGCAGTTGACGCAAGGACACTGTCCGTTCCACTAGTTAAAATTGCTAATTTCTCTGGATTTAAACATTCTTGGAAACATTTAGTATAACGCAAGTACACAAGTCAGCAAAATATATAAAACTGTTGTAGTGGTTTTTGGATATTTTAATTGCAAAAAATATTAAATGCAGTATAAAATGCATCAATTATCATAATTTATCTTATTAATAACATTAATAATGATATTTTATTATTATATATTAATTATATTTGTAAAATAAATTATATACATAATTATATTTAAACTGCATTAATTTATTTAAGTGTACATAATTGTATGTACAAATACATGAAGTATTTTCTACTCATCAAGGCTGCATTTATTTGATTAAAAATACAGAAAAAAAACTGTAATATTGTGAAATATTATTACAATTTAAAACAGTGATTTTCTATTTTAATATACTTTAAAATAGTTAATATACTTTTACTCCAGTCTTCAGTGTCATATGATTCTTCAGAAATCAGAATGTTGGAAACAATTGTGCTGCTTAATATATATTTTTTTTGAACCTGTGATACTTTTCTTTAATGAATAAAACATTTAAAAAGAAAAGCATTTAGTTAAAATAGAAATCTTCTGTAACAATTTACACTACCCTTCAAAGTTTGTGGTCATTACATTTTTTCTTTCTTTTTTGGAAATAAATTGAAGGAAATTTGAAAGAAAGGATGTGAAAGAATGTGTTAAATTGATCAAATGTGATAGTAAAGATTTGTATTGTTAGAAACTTTAACTTTTTATTCATCAAAGAATCTTGAAAAAAATATTAAGCAGCACAACTGTTTCCAACATAGATAATAAATCAGCATATTAGAATGATTTCTGAAGGATCATGTGACACTTAAGACTGGAGTAATGGCTGATGAAACTTCAATTTTCAACTTTAAATATTTTAAAACTCTTTTTCTATATTTAGTGTTTTTTTTACATAGTGGCAACATCTTCAAATCAGTTTTGATTATAACTGCAATTATAACGGCACAGAACTTACTGCAGCTCTGTTTCAGCGCTGGTATGAGTCAAATAAAGTGAATATTTCACCAGCATAGTTGTGTCCTCCTGTACACATCTCATGAGTATGCAAACTAGATCACCTGCTTGAAACACAAGCAAAAGATTTCCAGACTGTTGAACAGGGCCCCTTGCTTCCCCTAATAGCACATGGGTGTTATTGTGAGCCACATGCTGGCATGGAAGCCTTGTGTCGACACCTCAGCAGATGCATTATTACTCCCCAGAGCACGGCTACCGTTAGCGGTGTGTTTCTGAAAGAGCGGGCCCTCAAATAGCTCCCCGTCACCTTATCTCCCTCCTCTTGACTGACTTGGCACTGTAACCGCATCCCTGAGATCCTGCCATGCCGTTAAAGTGCCTAGAGAGAGTACTGATCAATTATTAATTAAACAGAGTGTTGTTTTTACTAAAGACACCGCTCCACATTACTGCCAGATGTTGCCCTGCACAATCATCTTAAGCTCTGAATAATTAATAAAGAGTCACCTTCCCACGCTGATATGATGT
>JAHKKF010517378.1:0-21220 GCA_019740295.1 Labeo calbasu | reverse complement strand
TTTTTTTTCTTCATATCAGCAGTTCATGAAAATAAACCGGTTTCAAAACTGATTTATTAGCATATTTAAGTATCGGTGGGTCACTTTATATTATCATATTTTATGTAGTTAAATATTTAGTTGTACTAAACGCTGCTGGGTCACTTTAACTCTTTCAACTAGATTTATTTATTTATTAGCTTGTCTGTGAAACCATATTTGTGGTCATCATTGTTTTTGTATTAGATAAATGCTTAAAATTGTATAAAAAATAATGACTTTTGACTGTAACAACTTTAAATTATGAGTAGCTTGAGTTTCAGAGTAGCTTCATCTACAGCTGAGATTGAAAGGAATAAACAGACATTGTTCAATCAGACAGAAGAGGGCGCTGTCAAACTTAATTTGCATACAGCTCAAACTAAATAGCCTGTCAGCACAAAACTCCCTTTTATAAACTGAAAAGAAAGATAGAGTGCATGCAACTTTTTCTGCATTTCTCATCTAAATAATGAATGTGAAAAGTAACGAAAGTAAATATGAACAAACAATTTGATTGGAGTGAAAACAATTTTGTCTGTTATGTTATTATACGAGTCAGATTTGAAACATCTCAAGCCATGAAAGCGTCAGAATGACACTTCAAAGTACAAGGAAAGTTCTTTTTGTTGCGCATTGATCCAGAAGTTCCTGTTTGTGACTCCACATGAACACTTTCTCTTTACAAGCTCAGTCTTAGGAATTTTAATCAAGGAAAATGGAATAAATTTAAACCAACCGACAAGCGAAAACTGGCTCATCTTGCATGTCAGCGGTTTAATTGCCTTAGCAAAACATAAACTTGAATTAAATGTTTATTTGCAACCTGAATTACACAATGCTTGGGTTGATTCAAGGTCAGGATGAATAGTAATGCTGCAAAAATGTCACCGGGCCATAAAAGATCTGTATGCAAACGAACTGTCAAACGGCGCTGACGTGCCGCTGAAAGATTTCGGGTTTCGCTTCTGGCTGTTTGTTTCTTCGGCGCCGTTTGCCGAAGGTTGTCCGGGGGTTTGTGTGCGAACGCGTCGTGTGCGTTCACGCTCGCATGCACAAACACACGCATCCTCGCATTTATATGAATATCAAAGAGAAATGTCGGAATAAACTGGGAGCGCACATGGAAACGCTTAGAGGAAAAAACAGTTTCCACAGGATGCATAATGAGCAGTCTCAGATGTGGTGGCATGTCTGCGATTAGCCAAAGAGAAGGGCCGATCTTCTCTCTTAGAACCACAAGATGTTTTTAAATTATAAACCACTAATGGGCTGTGACTCCCAGAACCCCAGGAGAGAGAATCCCAGAGGAACGTCTTATCATCTCCACATCTGTCTATTTTTGCACTCTGTATTCATCGTGATTGGCTTTTCAAATGGAGCCGCCTGCTAAATTAAAGGCTATAAACAAACAATCCCAAACTCCTCTCCTCTTTTCCTTTATATTGTATTTCCCCTTTCTTTTCCTTTCCATTCCAAACAAACAACCCCAAGCTCTTTTCTTTTCCTTTCTGTTTTCCCTTTCCTGACCTTGCCTATTTCAGTTTCCCCTTCTCTTTCCTTTACTCCAAAGAAAGTAAAATCTTCACTTGTCCATTTCCCATTTCACCTTTCATACAAACCCAAACCGTTTTCATTTCCTCTTCCCATTTCTTGAGCTTTCCCATTTCAGTTTCCCCTTTTCTTTCCTTAACTTCAAAGAAAGTAAAATCTGTTCTTTCCCATTTTCTTACTTTTCTTTTCCCATTTCCCCTTTCATACAAACCCAAACCCAATCATTTCCTTATCCCCTTTCTTGAGCTTTCCCATTTCAGTTCCCTCTTTTCATGTTTACTTCAAACCAAAATCCCATTTCTGTTTTTTACCTTACTCTTTCTCTCTTTTCTTTATTTGAAAACCAAAATACTTTTCTTTGTTTTTCCCATTTACAGTTTCCTTTTTTATAAAACCAACCAAACTCCACTCCATTTTTCCATTTCCAATTTCCTGACCTTTCCCATATCAATTTCCAACAACCAAAACCTTTTCCTTTCTGTTTCCCCTTACAATTTCCATTTTCGCTTTACCTCAAACAAATTGAAAATCTTTTCCTTTTCATTTCCCATTTCCTGACCTTTCCCATTTCTATTTCTTTCTTTTACTTCAAGCAAACCAAACTATTTTTTCCTTTCCCCTTTCCTTACCTTGCCATTTCCTGGTTCCTTTCACATTTCCACTTTTCTCTCTTTTTCTTCCAAAAAGCAAAATCACTTCCTTTTGTTTTCCTTTTGCCTTCCTTTTTCCATTTTCCCTGATGTTCATTCAAACATGCAAATCTTTTTCTTTTCTTTTCCCTGATCCTTTCTGTACTATTCCCATTTCCTTTTCCATTTACCTTTTTATTTCCTTCAGACAAACCAAAATCGTTCTCACTTTCCTTTCCATTTCCATTTACCCTTTTCTAATTTACTTCAAACAAACTAGAACTTTACATTTCCTCTTTCCTGATTATTTCCCCATTTCTTTTCTTTACTTCAGACAAACTAAAACTCTTTTTCCTTTCTGTTTCCACTTTCCTAACCTTTGACAGGTTTTTTTTTGCCATTTTCCTTTCCTTTACTTAAAACAAACTGAAGTCTTTTCTTTCCCATTTCACTATTTCTTACCATTCAATTTTCCCTTTTAATTAACATTTCCCCTTTCCTTTGCCATTTCTATTTCCCTTTTTCTTTTCCCCACTTCAGTCTCCTCTTTCATTCCTTTAACTTCAAACAAACCAGTCTTTTTCTTCCAATGTCCTTAAAGTTTCCCCTTTCCCATTTCCATTTTTTTCCCATTACTTCAAACCAAATTATCTTTTTCTTTTCCTTATCCTTACTGTTTCCCTTTTCCTTACCTATTTCTGCTTTTCTCTCTTTTACTTCAAAAAAAGCAAAATCACTTCCTTTCTGTTTTCCTTTTTCTATTTTACCTTATTTTCATTCAAACATGCAAATCTTTTTTTTCTTTTCCCTGATCCTATTTCCCATTTCCCCTTTTCTTTCCTTCAAACAAATCAAAATCGTTGCCACTTTCCTTTCAATTACCATTTACCCTTTTCTTTCCTTTACTTCAGACAAACTTAAGTCTTTTCCTTCCCATTTCACTTTTTCTTACCATTCAGTTTCCGTTTTCTTACATCGTGCCTTAACTACATGCGATAAAAGTTTTTTTTTCATGTTAAGTGGCACTTTTGTCCTAACTAGCCATGACCGCGACGCAAAATGTTTATTTTAGAAACGGTTTCTACTTCTACGACAACATACAAACTTATGACAACGATACTGATTATGTGCTTTATTCAGTGTTGAAAGTGTCTAATATGAGTGTGAATGTCATACTGCCTGATACTTATAGCCATACTGAAATCAATAATAGATAATTTACTTTAGATCTTGTAAATAAATTTAAATAAAACATGCACGTTGAAACTGCGAACTCAATGCAAACCAACAAGTGTTTTCCATGACAAAGATGGTATCAGTCAGTCTCTCAATATGTAGTTTTAATGATGTTAAAAAGGTTTAATATATATGAATTAGATTATAAACTTGCCAATTTCACTTTCAAATTCTGTCTTTTGAATGGCTGTGATATTTCAGTGAAATTGCTTGTCGCTGGAATCTTAGTTAGGACATGGTGTTAGAGCAAACCAAAATATTTTGCTTTGTATTTCCCCTTTCCTCTCCCCTTTCTGTTTCCCTTTTTTCTTTTAGTTCACACAAAGTACTTTCCTTTTCTTTTCATTTTCCCTTTCCTGACTTTTCCCCACTTCAGTTTCCCCTTTTCTTTCCTTTTACTTCAGACAAACCAAAATCTTTTTCTTTCCGATTTCCTTACAGTTTAGTCTTTCTCGTTTCCATTCTCCCTTTTTTCCTTGACTTCAAACGAACCAAAAACTTTTCTCTTTCCCTTTTTTCATGTCCATTTCTCCTTTCCCTCACTTCAAACGAAATATCTGAACTAATCAGATCTCATCCTTCCTCTCACCCTTTTGCTGAGGTAAAGTACAGTTCTGACGATAAATCCAGCGGCGTCTTTCCCGTCAGTTCGTCTGCTGGTTTAGGAGCGGTCGCGTGTCGTCCGTGAGCGGCACTTTGTGAGTGACAGTTCGGCAAACTTTACGGAACATGTGTGGCCAATTATGAGCAGATTGTCTCTCCACATTATCAACTCTTGACATTTCAAACCAAACAAAAAAGACACTTCAGGGAGACAGTGTAGAAGAGAGGAGACCCAAGTCCCATTTCCAAAACAATGACAGAAATTCACATATACAACCTTCAATCACCATTAAGCATCGCTCCTCGCCGCAGACATCCACGAGAATGAACCCATTATGCTATCGGCTCTTGCCAGACCCTTTTTGGCTAAACTTAATACAACATCAATCACTTTGTATTATAGGGATGGTGTGGTCTAGTAGCTGAAGCTCAAGGCTAGAAACCAAGAGGACCATCATGGCTCAAGCTGTGACCTATCATCAGTGTGATCTTGCGACCTTTGACCTCTGGTTGCTTCAGGGCTACAAGACTGCCTGCTTATTTTAAGAGCACATTAAGAGGTACGGAAACCACTAACAAAGACGTATCATTATGTTTTGGTTCATGTACACTACCGTTTGGTTTGGATTTAGATTTTTATTTGAAAGAAACTAATACTTTTGTTCAGCAAGGACACATTAGATTGATCAAAAGTGCCAGTAAATACATTTATAACGTTACAAAAATTATATTTAAAATAATGCAATTTTTTTTTAACTTCATATATTCATCAACATAAGCCGTGCAACTGTTTTTAACTTTGATAGTAGTCAGATATTAGGACTGTCAAACGATTAATCGCGATTGATCGCATACAAAATAAAAGTTTGAGTTTGCCTAATATATGTGTGTACTGTGTGTAATTATTTTGTATATATGAATACAAACACATTCATGTATATCTTTAAGAAATATTTACAAGTATATGTATGTATTATAATTTCTATTATATATAAATAAAAATATTTTGTACATAAATAACATTTATCTTAAATATATACAATTAATTTGTGTGTATTTATATATACATAATAATTACACGATTACTCGCTTGACGGCTCTTTCAGAAATGTTTCTAGAGCAGCAAATTAGCATATTAGAATGATTTCTGAAGGATCATGTGACACTGAAGACTAAAGTAATGAGGCTGAAAATTCAGCTTTTCATCACAGGAATAAATTATATTTTAAAATATATTAAACTAGAAAATGGGTATTTTAAATTGTAATAATATTTTACAGTATTACTGTATTTTACTGTATTTTTCTGTCGAAAAATGCAGCCTTGGTGAGCAGAAGAGACTTTTTTCAAAAACATGGTAGTGCTAAAGCACTCTTTGTAAGAGTAATCATTCGGTAGCATTGTATATATCAAATTACAATGGAAATACCATGGTTTTGTGGACATACAACATGGTATTTTTTAAAAACATTACTTTCTAGTACCATTTGAATACCATAACCTACCATTAATATGGCAATCAGTCAGAACCATGGTATTATCTGAAGACTTTAAAGTACATTTACATTTGTTCGTTTGGCAGACATTTGATCTGTATATTCATTATGTGTTATTGCATATATCCTAAAAAAACTCCTTAAACAGACTTTCACAAATGGTAAAATCAAAAGTTCTTTCTGGTCCTCCAGTGTCCCGTGATCCCGCTCTGATAATTCATTGCTCTCTGTGTGATATTATGCATGCCTTCATCTGCGTCCTTATCAGTCACCAGGTCTCTAGCTGAAAGGTGTAACACGAGCCCAAGCTTGAGAAGAATAGCCACGCAAGCAGCTGCAGAGGGTGCGATGCGTTCGGGACGTGTCTTCTGGAGGCCGAGCCATTCAGCGGCGCTCCGAGGAAGAATAGGGGGCGTTAGGACCAAGAGGTGCGTGTGTCTCTTTGAGGAAAGAACAAAGGCTGACATCTCCAAGATGAAAGCCGGGTGAAATCTAAACTAATCAAACCCAACGAGGCAGCTGGCCGGGGTTCAAAAAGCAGCCACACCAAGAAGTCATTTAAACTTTCACATTCGCTCCAGGCTCAAAGAAAACAGTTAGGGTGGGGAGCCAAGAGAAAGAGAAAAAAAAAAAGAGTTCAAAAAACCAACCTGGCGGAGAGTCAAACAGGTGTATTAAAGAAAACGTCTACGCTGTGTGTTTGTTTTAAAACGAACCCCAAAGGGCGGGTGGAACACAATCTGGTGCCTATTTCATTAATAAAGGCACGGTCACAGCAAACTCTTCCAAAGGTTTGGACTCGAGAGCTTTTGGGTAGTTGACGAAAATTGCTTTTGGAAAGGCCATCTAAATCTATTTTTAATACCCCATCTAAAACTATTTTAAACAACATTCTTTTGTAATTATTGTTCATGCAACCGTTATGAACTTTAAATGCCATGTGGAATATTTGTGTTTTAAAAATGTGTTTGTCACGCCCCATGTAGTGTGAACCATAAAAAATAAGATTGTACATGAAATATATAATAAATTATTGTATGCAAAAAAAAAAAAAAAAAAAATATATTTCATTTTTTATTATTGTATTTACACTACTTTTTGTCACTAGATAATTTTTAATTATGCAATATTTGTTTTAATTTAATGCTTAAAAAATGCATTTGCCACACCACAGGTCGCTTTAAAATAAATAAATAAATAAATAAATAAAGATATAAAGATATAATAATTTATTTTAGTATTTTATTTGCATTATTTTTTTGTTTGTTTTGTCATCACATTCTTAAAAAAACAAATTAAAAAAAAATATATATATATATATATACTTTATTTATTTGAATGCAAGGAAGGTGTCAAAAGTTTTGTTACTGATCACTATTTATTTATCTATTTAATGTTAAATAGATATTTTATTGTTTTATTTATACTTTTTGACTTCCAGATAATTTTAAATTATGCAATATTTGTGTTTTAAAAATGCATGACACTTATATAGATCTATCTATCTGTCTTTCTATATCTATATTTATATCTATATATATTAAATGATTAATATATTAAACATTAAAATTATGTATATATAAAATGTATAATTTTATCTATATATAAATTTTACACACACACACACACACATATATATATAATTTTATAGATTATGTATTATTTTATATTTATACAATTATTTGTATATTTCTAAACCATTTTAAATAATCCTATAGTCTGACAAATGCATTTTTAAATTTACAAATATTACATAATTTAAAATTGTCTACTGAAGACAAAATAATGAAAATACAGTAGTATATATAAAACAATAAACCAAAAAAATATATAAATAGATAAAATAAAGAATTAGTGATCAGTTACAACACTTATGACACACTAAAATGCTGTTGTAATGTAAAAATATAAATAATAATAATAAATAAATAAATAAAACTATATATATATATATATATATATATATTGTTGTGTAGGCAACTGTTGCGAGGTCATATGAAGTGAAATATTATTTGCAATACATTTTGCATTTTTAAAATAAAATTGTATTTTAATATTAGTATTATTAGTTTTAGTATTTAGTACTGAAGTTATGACACACTGTCCCTGCATTCAAATAAATTCTATCATAAAAACCCATTGACATGTTATGCTCCAACTACCCATTTACCTTTTGAGGTCCATGAGTCAGAAACTCTAGTCTGTTTTATTGTTCCTTTTCAAGGCGTTTCAAAAGAGAGTTGAGTTCAAAGACTCCATCGGAGAGGACGGGGGTTAGAGGAGATATTCTTTCAAATGCTCTCTATTTTTAAAGGTGCTATTGCTTGCAAGACATTTGCCCACGGGCGACGTAACAAACGCTTACAAAGCAGAAAGTTAACGCTGGAAAAATGCTTTGATTCGACTTCGGCGGAGAAAGAAGCGAATGAGTGTTTGGACAAATGTTCACGGCTAACACGATCAGCTAAGAAAGTAAACACAGGCACGTTGAGACACTCCGTTTCCCACATTTCTGAAATGAGAGGTTGGCAAAGAAAGCGATATGGGCCGGAGGAGAATTTTATTGCTTAGAGGTTGGTCTTTTATAGCTCAATTGTGATTCATGTGGAGTCAACAAGTGAAAAACTCACTTCACTTCTGTAAGCTGACATTTGTCTGAGTGAAACAGGATATTCAATGCAGAGAAAGTAGGGCGGGGATGGATTTTATCCATCTGAAATTGATTGGGTAATAAAAATGAGATGGTTGCTGAAACAACCTGAAAAATGATTGATTTCAGTTTGACTTTAGATATAAATTTTGACTCAGAAATTACTTAAATACTGTAGGAAAATATAGGAAAAATAGCAGCAAATCAGCATATTAGAATGATTTCTGACTGATCATGTGACACTGAAGACTAAGTAATGATGCTGAAAATTCAGCTTTGCATCACAGGAATAAATTACATTTTAACATATATTCAAATAGAAAATGGTTATTTTAATTTGCAAATATATTTCACAATTTTACTGTTTTTAATGTATTTTTAATCAACTAAATGCAGCCTCTGTGAGAAGAAACCTCTTTAAATCACATTTATTCCAAACTTTTGACCAGTAGCGCATAAAATGAATGTGGATTTGATTTTGGTAGAACTTGAGAATTTCTTGAGATCTTATTTCTGATTTGTGTTTTCTATAAGGTCTTAGATTACCTGAGAGGCGTCTTGGCACGTCGCTGATGGTGGGCAGGCCCGTGGCGCGGGTGGAGGACAGCGGGGTGGTGGAGTGGATGGAGGGAGATGTCATTTGGCTCAGGTAAGGAGTGTACGGCTGCTCGTAGGACCATGGCGGAGAGGATTGCGCCTGCCGCGGATCTGTGAAGATGATAAATGAGATAGCTCCAGTCAACATCTGCGCAACAGCATCTTCAAAGATGTTTTAGGGTGTGACTGTAGCCTCTCCTCTCAGGACCACAGCAGTGTTTTTATAGCTCAGTGATGTTTACAACAGAGACCTCAAAAATGAACGGTATCACACACCACCACAAAAAATAGTGAATCTTGTGAAAGCTGTTAAGAACATGTCAAGTTATATTTCACTGTAAAACCAAAGGAAAGAAAAAACGAATTTATGTTTTGCAGAAAATGAAGCCTATTTTTAGGACCAGTTATATTTAAGAGTTAGATTTAGGTTTAATATATAACCTGTAGCATTGATGATATATGTACACACACTACAGGTTATAAATAGATAGATACATTTAAGTTTGTATATAGATCTATCTATCTATCTATCTATCTATCTATCTATCTATCTATCTATCTATCTATATCTATTTTGTAGATGTTAAAATAAAAAAAATAAAAAATATATATATAATAATAATGATAAATACAATAAAATGACATGTATATAAAAAATACATATTATATATACATAATGTCATTTTTTATATACTATATATATATTTGCCTTTAATTTGCTATTGCATTTTTGCTGATTAAATAAATGTTTATTAAAATAAATAAAATAATATTAATAATAATAAAAATAAATAAATGAATAAATAAATGCATTTAATTGCCTTTAATGTGCTGTTACAGTTTTGCTTATTAATAAATGTATATTTATTAAAATAAATGTTTATTAAAACAATAATAGTAATAGTAATAAAATAAAATGAAAAATAAATAGGATGCATTACAGGGAGAAGATACGTTGTGTTTAATTAAAAAAAAAAGGGCAATGCAAAAAATTGTAATGGGCCTAAAAAACAGACTTGTATGCACAACATAATTTCTTTAAAAAAAAGGGGTACATACATGTATATATGTATATATATGCACAATTTACATCCTATTTGTAATGCGTCCTATTTATTGTTTATTTTATTTAATTTTATTATTTTTTTTAAATAAACATTTATTTTAATAAATATACATTTTTTTAATGAGCAAAACTGCAATAGCTATATATATATACATACATGCATACATGCATACATATATATGAAGAGTTTATTTCCTAAAACAGATTTTTCAAAAATCATGTTTTTTTATTGTAAACATGTTTTTATTGTGTTTTATTGTGTTAGCTGTATTTTTTAGTTATTTTTACTTCATATCAAAATAACCCGACTGCAGATTAATTGAGATTAAGGAGTTATCTGTTTTTGCAAATAAACTCTTCATATATATATTTATTTATTTATTGTTACAAATAAATCATTAAACAAAATGTATTTATTTATTTATTTTTGGGTAACAAGGACATGTTTTTGAGATTCACCCTCAGAAGAGTCCATATTTAAAGACTCATCGTGCACAAGTTTGTGACCTTTCTTTTTATAACAATACGGAGACCAAGAGCGAGCAGACTAGTATAAAAGGCCGTGGTATGTAAATAGCTTAATCACATTCAGAGCCAAGAACGGTTTCCTGTTTGCTTTCTACAGTATTCTAGTAAACACAGCGTCCGCTCTGACAGGAGAGGGACTGGAGACGCTCCAAGAGAATGGCAAACATTATGCAAACTTTAAAGCTGAGCGCATTTGAGACAAAAAAAAAATAGCCCACGCTCCAAATTGCCAAAAGTGAAGCAGGAACTAATGAAAATATTTGGACAAATGTAATGGAATTAAAGCAATAGTTCACCCAGAAATGAAAATCTGTCATTATTTACTCACTCTCATGTCGATCCAAACCCGTAAGCTGTTATTTTTTCCGTGGAACAAAATAAGAGGAATCCTCATCAGTCTGGTCTGCGCCATTTTAAATGAGATTTAATGATATTTGGGTCTGTTCCCCACTTAAAGCTATCATATGATTTCTGGAGACTTGAATGTAGTGAATGGACAGGCGTGTTTTCAAAGATTCATCAAAACATCTTTTGTGTTTCATTAAATAAAGAAACTCAGGTTTGAGGGTGGGAAAACAATAAGTTTTCATTTTTGGGTGAACTATCTCTTTAAGGTGATGTAAGCAGCCAATTCCCAAACAAAGATAATGCCTCGTTCCCGTAAAAGCAGACAAAAGGATTAGCGACTGATTTGGCACGTCCATCAGTATCTCCTGTTTAAATCTGATTGACGCTGTCGAATTCACCATTTCTATTTCTTGCATCATTCTCACCCACTCTCCTTTATCTGCGCAGGTTTATCTTCAGCAAATCAGGCCTCTTGTATAAACCTACCTGTTCTTCAAAAACTGATGTTTGTACAGTACATAAATCATAGCGATTCTCCATTAAAAGTCATGGCTGACGGCCAGACAGGCTGAAATATTTGCATTTAAGGGAAAATGCCCGGGCCGGTTTACCTGAGATCTGAGTTTGCCCCTGCGGATTGAAGGAGTTCGGCGTGGCGTTGAGAGACGGCCGGGGACTCTGGGTTTGCACGGCAACTCTCATGGTGGTCTGGCGTAAACGCTCTAACTCGCTCAGGCGCTCGGAGAACAGCGGCGGTTTAGGGGGGTCTTCCAGTTTCTGTCTGTGTCCTACCGAACAATATTAGACAGAAATTGCAGTTAATACACCTACTGCTAGATTCTGATCACCTTTAAAGGGATAGTTCACTCAAAAATTCAGAAGTTCACACCCTCGTGTTGGTGCAAACCTGTGTGCTTTATCTTTCTTCTGAGAAAATGCAAAAATGTTCAGACTGCTCTTTCTATACAATGAAAGTGAATGGGAAGGTAGCATAAAAAAGCACTGTTGAAGTCGTTTGAAGGCATATGATTGTTTGTGTGGCAAATAGATGCAAATGAGATCAAATTACTGAAATTTTTGGATGCATGGCTTCAGAACACTTGCAGATAAAGCACTTTCATGGTGTTCTTGTCATATTTGGCCGGTTTACTTTCATTGTATGGAAAAGATGAGTTTAAAGATTCCCAAAACTTACATTAGATGACAAAAGTGTCTTTTTAAAACAAATGTTACTCTTTTTAAAGGAATAGTTTGCCAAATAATGAACATTTTGGCATCGTTTACACACTCTCATGTTATTGCAAACCTGTGTTTCTTCATTTTTCCGAGAAACAAAAAAGAGATGTTATGCAAAATGTTGTAGCTGCTCTTTCTATGCAATGAAAGTGAATGGGAGCATAAAAAGCACTGTAAAAGTGATCTGTTCTCTATATTTCAAGTCTTTTGAAAGCATGTGATTGTTTTGTGTGACAAATAGATGCAAATGAGATCAAATAACTTGGTTTCAGAACACTTGCAAATAAAGCAGAGAAGTCATACGGACTCTTTTGGTGGTACTTTTATGGTGTTTTTGTCAATTTACTTTCATTGTATGGAAAAGATCAGTTTAAAGATACCCAAAACATCTTAAAATTACATTAGAGTGAATAAATGATGTCATTTTTAGGCAGATTTCACTCTTTTCAAGGAATAGTTTGCCAAATAATGAACTTTTTGGCATAATTTACACACCCTCATGTTGTTGCAAACTTGTTTGTTTTATCTTTCTTCTGAGGAACTCAAAATATTCAAGCTGCTCTTTCTAAACGTTGAAAGTGAATGGGAAAGATCCATTGTCTATATTTCAACTCTTCTGAAGTCATATGATTGTTTTATGTGATGAATAGATGCCAATGAGATCAAATAAGTTTTATCTATTGCAAGGTCTCAGAACGCTTGCAAGAGACACTTTCATGGCACTTTTATGGTGTTTTTGTCATTTTTGGTCAGTGCTTACTTTTATTGTATGGAAATGATCAGTTTGTATACATTAGAATGAATAAATGACTCTTTTTAAGGGATAGTTTGCTAAATAATGAACCGTTTTGGATCATGTAGACACCCTCATGTTTTGCAAACCTGTCTGTTTTTTCTTTGTTTTTTTGAGAAACTCAAAAAGAGATGTTATGCAGAATGTTCAAGCTGCTCTTTCTAAACATTAAAAGTAAATGGGGAAAGTAGCATAAAAAAGCTCTGCAAAAGTGATCTGTTCTCTGTTTTTTGAAGTCATATTATTGTTTTGCATGACAAATAGATGCAAATGAGCCTTTTAGATTAATAACGCCTTAAACTTTAAAGCTTTTTTTCGTGGTACTTTTATGGGGGTTTTGTCAATTTTGGTCAGTGTTTACTTTCATTGTATGGAAAAGATCAGTTTGTACATTCCCAAAATTTCTTAAAATGACATTAGAGTGAATAAATGATGACAGAACTCTCATTTTGGGGTAAATTTCACTCTTTTAAAGGGATAGTTTGCCAAATAATGAACATTTTGGCATCATTTAGACAATGTTGTTGCAAACCTGTCTTTTTTCTTTCTTCCGAGAAACACAAAAAGAGACGTTATACAAAATTTTCAAGCTGCTCTTTCTATACAATGAAAGTGAATGGGCAAGTAGCACTGTAAAAATGATACATTCTCTGTTTTTTTTTTAAATCATATGATTGTTTTGTGTGACGAATGAGCCATATAGATTAACACTTTATATTTTGGACACAAATCTATTACATGGTCTCAGAAGTCATATGGACCATTTTCATGGCACTTTTATGGTGTTTCTGTCATTTTTGGTCAGTATTTACTTTCACTGTATGGAACAGATCAGTTTGTATATTTCAAAAATGTCTAAAAATGACAGAGTGAAAAAATGGTGACAGAAGTGTCGTTTGTGGGCAAATTTTACTCTTTTAAAGGGATAGTTTGCCAAATAATGAACATTTTGGCATCATTTACACACCCTCATGTTGTTGCAGACCTGTTTGTTTTAACTTTCTTCTGAGAAACTCAAGAAGAGATCTTATGCAAAATGTTCAAGCTGCTGTTTCTATACATTGAAAGTGAATGGTACAGTAGCACTGCAAAAGTGATCCATTCTCTATATTTCGAGTCTTTTCAAGTCATATTGTTTTGTGTGACAAACTGTGTGACACTGTTTTGTGTGACAAATAGATGCAAATGAGATAAAATAACTTATGTTTTTTGACACAAATCAATTGCATGGTTTCAGAACACCTGCATAAAGTACATAGGTCATATGGAGGATTTTGATGGTACTTTTATGGTGTTTTTGTCATTTTTGGACAGTGTTTGCTGTCACAGCATGGAAAAGACCAGTTTGTCTTAGATTTAGATTTCCCAAAATGTCACTTAATGACATTAAAATGACATTAGACTAAATAAGTGATGACAGAAATGTCATGTTTTGGGAAATTTCACTCTTTTAAAGGGATAGTTTGCCAAGTGATGAACATTTTGGCATTTTGGAACATTTTTTGCTTTCTTCTGAAAAACTCAAAAAGAGACTTAATGCAAAATGTTAAAGCTGCTCTTTCTATACAGTGAAAGTGAATGGAAAAGGTACTTTTCATGGTACTTTTATGGTGTTTTTGTCACTGTATAGAAAAGATCAGTTTGTACATTCCCCAAAATATCTTAAAATGACACAAGGGTGAATAAATTATGTCATTTTTGGTTGAATTTACTCTCCTTGTTGTTTCAGTCTCAGGTAACACAAAATGAAAAGCTATACAGAATGTTCACAAAATGAACCAATGAGATTATAGAGCTCAAATAAGAACTTAAAATATAAACACAAAGCAATCGGATGGCTTCATAACAAGTCACGTGGACTATTTTCATGGGACTTTCATGGTGATTTTGTTATTTTTGGTCACTGTTTACTTTTAATGTATAGAAAGAATCAGTTTGTAGATTCCCCAAGTGACATTAGAATGAATTAATGATGACGGTGTCATTTTTTGGGGGTGAACTACACTCTTAAAGGGACGGTTCAGACAGTAATGAACATTTAGTCATCATCCACACACCCTCACACTGCTTGAAACCTCATAGTTTTGTGAGAGAAACAAACCGCAGTTAATTAAAATAGTCATTATTCACTGAAGTGTAAGTGAGATTTGACATCTACAGCTGAAGGCATGATTAAAATTGCAGTCTGTACCACCCAAAAAAACTCTTGTATGACTTCAGGAGACATGAAATATAGCACACAGGTTGTACAAAATACTGTTATGATGCTGTTATATCGTACATATTCACAGAAAACATGTTTCGAATAACACGACGACCGACGTTTCATATTTGTGCAAACTGTCCCTTTGATGGCCAACCAAAGAATTAAACCTCGTTATTTACCAAACAACGCAGCCAAACAAAGGAGCAGATCAGTATGTGGGTCAGATGCATCAGCGATCTCTGGGTCTCTAATCACAGAGATCTCAGTTTTCACAATAGCGACTGGCGCACAAAAGGAGGGGAAGTAAATCGACTTTCTACCTGCCCGTACACGCCGTTGTTTTACACCGTGGCATGGATCCAAAAGAATTCACAGTCAAATTACACAACTGCTTTATTTCCCTATTATTCCTATCATGCTTGAAACTATGTCTGTGAGTCACAACAAAAGCATGACCCGCCAATGTTTATTCATTCATTTCCCATAAAAGAGGACAGACTCAATCCTCTATCCTGCAATAAAGAGTACGAGTCACGCCATGCCCCCACGTCCACCCCTTTCCCGATCACGTGAACCGCCCTTTCCAGTCCGTACGTAGCTCAACATCTCCACTAAAGAACCTGATCTCATTGGAACGGCACTGTTGTGTCAATACTCCAAAAGAATATGTGTTAAAGAGGGACTTTGTGAACCTTTTTTTCCATGCTTGTCTGTCTCGCCCTGGTCGGTTGCTCTGAATGGCTGTAAAGTAAATATCGCACAGAAGAAAAGAGAAACTCCTGCGAAAGCTTGGCCGCTCTCCAGTCGGTTCGAGCCAGAGCTACCTCCAATCTCGCAAAACCTGATTGTGCTCTGGAGTTCGCTTGAGCAAACACAGCTCCTCATTCACAGGCGAACGTCGAGCACTTTGCGTTGAGAGCGGGAGTAATTCCCTGAAAGTATTCCCTCTCGCTATACGCTGTTAAAGAAGCACAATCAATACTGCAGCTGCTGAAAAAGGGAACCGGTTTAATATAGTTTAAGATGAATAAGGCCTCTGTGTGTGTGTGCGCGCATGAAGTTGAGCTGCTCACTTTCTTGAGTGATGTGAAACAGAATCTGCCAATATTTTCACCAAATGTAATTTTATGAAAGATATACATATGAAATTTGTTTTGGCTATGGGATAAAATAAACTAATAAAAAGCTAACTGCAACTTTTTCTTACAGTTTAGAGTTTCTGTATGAGTTCTAGCTTCTGTTCTGAGAAAAAGTCAGAATTATGAAATATCAATTTGGTATTGTGGGAAAAAATTTAAATTGTGAGATAAAAAAAATCACATTTTTTTTTATTTCTTATTCCATGGTGAAAACAAACAATAAAAAGAAATTGCGAAAAGTAGACTTACATTTTAGAGGGAAAAATCTGAATTGTGAGATGAAAAAGTCGCAATTTAAAAAAAAAAACTAAATTGTGAAATGTAAACTCAGAATTTAGAGAAAAAAGTCAGAATGAAATTCAGTAATAAACTTGTTAGAATTGTGAGATATTAACTTGCAATTATGAAAAATCTGAATTGTGAGATAAAAAGTTGCAATTAGTTTTAAAAATTTTTATTCCATGGCAGAAACAGCAGAACTGCATGTAAAAAAAAAAAAAAAATAGAAACCCAGAATTTATAGGAAAAAGTCAGAATTGCGAGATCTTTGTATTGCAAAAAAATAATAATAATAATAATAATAATTTCTTATTTATAATCTTATTTTGAAATGCGAAATGTAGGCTCAGAATTCAGAGAAAAAAAAGTCAGAACTGTGAGATATTAACTTTTTTTTTATTCCATGGCGAAAACAACAGAATTGCAAGAAAAAAACCCAGCAGAATTTGGAGTTTATATCTGACAGTTCTGGCTTTTGTTCCGAGAAAAACTCAGAATTGTGAAATATCAATTTGGTATTGTGGGAAAAAAAGTTAGCAATTAGTTTCTACATTTTTTTATTCCATGACAGAAACAGCAGAATTCCATGTTTAATAAAAAATAGAAACCCAGAATTTAGAGAAAAAAAGTCAGAATTGTGAGATCTTTGTATTGCAAAAAAAAACTGAATCTGAATTGTTTTATTTTTTATTTCTTTTTTTGAAATGCAAAATATAAGTCAGAACTATGACATAGTAACTTGTACATTTTTTATTCCATGGCGAAAACAGCAGAATTGCCCGGGGGAAAAAAAAAAACAGAAACCCAGAATTTAGAAAAAAAATTCAGATATAAACTCTGTATTCAGCATTGTGACAATCGCTTTTTTTTAAGTTTTTTTATACCATGGTGGAAAAAAATTAATTGCAAAATGTAAACATATACGATTTAGAGGAAAAATGTCAGAATTGCACAATTTAAACTTTAAGTTTATATAGTCCGAATTGTGAGATAAAAAGTCACAATTATTTTTTATTTTTTTTATTTTTTACATTCCATGGCAGAAATAAAACAGCAGAATTGCAAAAAAAGAGAAAAAAAAGAAACCCAGACTTTTGAAAAAAAAAAAAAAAAAAGTCAGCATTGTGAGATAAAAAGTCAATTACTTATTTTTATTTTTTCTTATTTATTTTTAAAAAGCTGAACGTGGAATTGCAAGAAAGGAATTGCAAGGAATTGCAAGAAAGTCAGAATTCTGAGTTTATATCCTGCAATTCTGCCCTTTTTTTTCTCAGAATTGTGAGAAAGTCCAAATTGTGAGATAAAAAGTCACAATTATTATTATTATTATTTAAATTCCATAGCAGACATATATGGCTTTCATGTATAAATTCTTGTTGCTGCAGCTGTAAACATGAGCGTGCGTTACATAACACAAACCATTGACTTGAATACATGATGAATACATAATGTAAAGGGCCTTTTCAAGTCTATGAACTCATTGCTTTTTAATTGCTCAGGAGACTTAAAGGAGATCATTAAAGTGTCAGCAGATGTTTCCTCGGGAAAGCAGACAAAATGACAAAACAGTTGTCAAACAGTAAAACCATAAAGCTTTTTCAAGAGAAACCATTTTTTAAATTCGATGACAAATTCGATTTTCTAGCTTTTGATTGCAGAATTTGGCATTTCTGAATCTCTGGATGTAAAACACGTACGGAAACATTTGGTAAGCCTAATATTTACATTTACATTTACAGCATTTAGCAGATGCTTTTATCCTGAGTGGCATATCATGTTCATCACTGTCATGTACTGTACGTCTTATAAACTTGTTGTGAGCACCGCTGGAGAATATAGAAGCTTTTTTTAAGAGAGATCGTTTTTTAAGAGTTTCGATTGCAGATTTGTACATTTCTGAAACTCCAGACGAGAAACACGCACAGGAATGTTAGGTTGGGTAACACTATTACTTACATACAGTTATGGCATTAAACAGATGATTTTACGCCGAGTACCTTGGATATCACGTCTTATGAACATGAGCACTGCTGCAGAGGACAGAAGCAAATGACTCTTGGACTTGAAGTCCAAGACTAAATTTCCAGAATGAAAAAAAGGGATTCAGCGAATGATTCAGCATGAACTAAAGGAAAATCCCTAATGCTCATCCTATGAGACATGCAGAGTGCTCTTACGTTTACATCAGTGCCAAAAACATCTCTCAGCGCCACAGCTCAAATACTCAAATGGACACGTCTGCAATAAAGTAAAAAGATCCTGTTACAGCAAAAATCTGGGTTATTAGTTTTAAGGCTGAAGAATAAAACTTTGCTTTGGGTGGGGGAAAAAGAAAATAGTCTTTACGAAAGTTGCTTGTACAATGTTAAAATGTTGTTACTTGGTTCTTATGATGTTGCAGTCTCTTCTGCTCACCAAAGCTGCATTTATTTGACCAAAAATATGGTAAAAACAGTAAAAATTGTGAAATATTTTTACGATTTAAAATAACAGATTTCTGTTTGAATTTTCAGCATCTTTCAGAATCCTTCAGAAATCACTCTAATATGCTGATTTGGTGCTCAAGAAACATTTTCTATGATGCATTTTGTTTTTCAGGATTCTTTGATGAACATAAAGTTCAAAAGGACAGCATTTATTTGAAATCGAAATCTTTTGCAGCATTATAAATGTCTTCACTGTCACTTCTGATTAATTTAATGCGTCCTTGCTGAATAAAAGTATTCATTTCTTAAAAAAACACTTTAATACTTACGGTTAAAGGTTGTTTATATCCTCAAAAGGAAAGTTTTCGTGCCAAAATGCCTAATGATGGTAAATAATACGAGCGTGTAAACACGGCGCGGCCGCGTCGCTGGCGAAACCTCCGCCTGCATGTTAAATTGCCACGCGATAGTGGCGTGACCCGCAATAACACCCTGAGCTCGTTAAACACCAGCACGCTTTCAACATCAAATATCAGCCAGAGCCGTCAGAGCGCATCAATCACGCCGCGGCGACACGGGGAATAAAACGCATGGAAGAAGAAAGGGAAACATACATCCGTCTAGATTTCGTTTCTTTAATTGCCGTGCCGCGGAGGGCCGACTCCTCTGAAGAGTCAAACAATGGATTATTTCACATGGCAGCTCCCGCGAAATTAGCGAAGGGGGGAAGAAAGCTTTTTAAGGACAGGACGAGGCCGAACGCCCGCTCGGTCTGAGGATCAGAAGTAGACGGAGAGGGGGAGAGAAATGGAGAAAGCTGACGGCAGCCAAGCAGCGCTGGAGCTTTGCCAGTCGCCTGTGTGGTCCGTGTGTTCAGAGCTTCAGGAAGTCAACTCCGCCAAGAAGGGGCACACATGCTACTAGAGCTTTATAAATCGATGGGCCGACTGCAACAATCAGACACCACGCAAGCGTATGACTCCAACAAGCAAACTTTTATTTCGGGGCCAACACGTATTTGTTCGAGGGGTGATCTGGGGCCAGACCGGCTCGTTGCCGTAGGCTAATTGGCGGTGAACTGACAAAAAATCCTCTATTTGCCCCGTGTGCGTCGTAAATATAACATGCGCAGCGGGGCTGTAGGCGTCTCTGCGGGCCAGAAAGGCCTAAAAAAAGAGGATGATCTATGTATCGATCTAGTCCGATTAGTTGCAATGCTCCCTAAAAAAGCACATATTTTAGAGGTCAGCTTGCTTCTGTTTTGCAGTAATGACACAATTGGGGTTAATGCACAACGGTCAGCGTAAAATGAATTCAAGGACTTTTCAAGCTCTGCTTTTTTCATTTTTTTAAGCACTTTAAACAGAGATCTCACTTATCAATGTTTTTCAAATGTTAAAAAAAGATACATAGATAAACCAAAACATACTAATAAAATGGCAAAAATAAAGCAAATGCAAAGTATGCAATGCTGTCTACTTAAACTGTTTTTTGTTTGTTTTTTGTTAACCTAGCAACACTTACTCGGAACCCCCCACAAATTAACCATGGTTTTCCTACTCTAACCATAGTTTAATCACAAACTGTGGTTATACAAAAATGGTTACTACACTTTTACTGTAGTAGAACCATGGTTCATTTTAAGGGATTTGTATTTGGATATAGTTTTCCTTGTCTTTTTTCTTTTTTGTTTTGTTTTATAACTTATAACGTAATTGAATCAAATGACCTGCACCGAAATCCTGACCTAAATCAAATCGTTCGCGCTCCGAAATCTCGATCTGCATAATGATTCATTAACCATCATTTCAGGTCAGGACTCGAATTGAATCATTCAGTTCGCAAAATGATTCACAAACCCACTCCAAAGTTCCGATCTAACTCAAATGATTTGCGATTTGAAGTCTCAATCTGAATCAAATGATTCATGAACCCACTCCAAAGTCCCGATCTAAATCAAATGATTCGCAATACACAAAGTTCCAATCTAAGTCAAATGATTCACGAATCCGCTTCAAAGTTCCGATCTAAATACAATGATTTGCAATTTGAAGTCCCGATCTAAATCAAATGATTCGCGCTCTGTGTTCCAAAGTCTCAATCTGAATAATGATTCGTGAACCATCATTTCAGATCAGGACTCGAAACGCAAATTGCGAATCATTCAATTCGTGAAACAATTCACAAACCCACTCCAAAGTTCCGATTTAAATCAAATGATTCACGATAAACAAAATTCTGATCTAGGTCAAATCATTCACGAACCTGCTCCAAAGTCCCAATCTAACCAATCTATGATTTGCAATTTGAAGTCTCAATCTGAATCAAATGATTCATGAACCCACTCCAAAGTCCCGATCTAACTCAAATGATTCGTGTTACACAAAGTTCCAATCTAAGTCAAATGTTTCACGAA
>JAHKKF010517376.1:10302-20437 GCA_019740295.1 Labeo calbasu | reverse complement strand
TGTTATTTTAAAGTATAATAATAATATTTCACAATATTACAGTTTTTTTCTCTGTTCTTGATCAAATAAATGCAGCATTAATGAGCAGAAAATACTGAGTTTAACTGAGTTTCCCCCACACTGAGCCAAAAATCTTTATTTTTAATTTTGTTCCTACAGTAACCTTTTATTCATAAAATCCCCTCTGTAAAAATCTTAAATATAACAAAGATGAATTTTGAACCCTGCTTTATCTAATGTTCTGATTTCTGCACTTAAGATTTATGCAAATGAACGCATGTTCTATTAGATAATGCATCGTTTGCATATTTACACATAATAGGTCAATTTTACCAATTTTTTTTTATTCCTTTCTCGTTTTTTCCAGGGATGTTTCTAAACCTGAGCGGTTCAGTGGTGATAATATTATTTATAAGCCAATGGGAGAGAATGCTCCTGACATGGTCTACATGGGCTCACTCACAAATTTTGACCTCAGCTACGCTTGGACACAGGACAAGTGTGTGCCGCTAGTCCGAGAAATCACATTTGAAAACGGAGAGGTACGCTTTCCTTTCTCAGAATATCTTTTTGTATGATCGCATGTACTTTCTGTCCACATTTGTTATTTGTGTACATCTAACAGTCGAACAACGAATTCATCATTTGCATAAGAAAAGTCCCCTCCCCCTCAGTGTACTTTTCCCACACTCGAGCACATCTGACTGTGTACGTTTCAAGTGTGTTTGTGTTTTAAAGTCGTCCGCATGCCATGTCCCTTAGTGGGTGTGGGTTGTTTCTTTGATTTACTTGACCACATGTTTTGAATATCTTCGGTCTCTGTTGCTTGGTGATAGGGCAGATTCTCCACAGTCTGCTCCACTGACCCACCTCTGCCCAACTGCACTTCACCTAAACATCCTACACACTCTCAAAACTCATTCGACCGCATTTAGCTCCGGTCCTCAAATCAGAGCAATGTTCCGTCTGTGCTGAACTGTGTAATAGAAATGGGACTTTTTACTGTTTGTATCACTCTCTTTATCCTTTTTCTGCTGTGATTAGAATTTGTTTTTTGTGTGTGTGTGTGTGTGTGTGTGAAGGAACTGACGGAGGAGGGAATCCCTTTCCTGATCCTCTTTCATCAGAAGGACGACACAGATAGTCTGGAGAAATTTCAGCAAGAAGTGGCTCGCCAGCTTATCAGTGAAAAGGGTATGCATTGGGTTTAGAAAGGGTCATGGGCACATCATCTTTTAATATTTGGTGGGTTAGATACCGCTTATGTGTATAGTACAGGGATGCAAACTACGAGAATTAAAGGGTTAGTTCACCCTAAAATGAAAATTCTCTCATTAATTACCCCATTAATTAATTAACCCATAAGACCTTCATTCATCTTCAGAACACAAATTAAGATATTTCTGATGAAATCCAGGGCTTTTTGACCCTGCATAGAAGACAATGCAACTGACAAGTTTTAGGCCCAGAAAGGTAGTAAGGGCATCATTGTAACATGATGTCACATGGACTATTTTATCAATGTCCTTACTACCTTTCCAGGCCTTGAACAGGTAGTTTTGTTGCTGTCTATGCAGGGTCAGAAAGCTCTTGGATTTCATCAAAAATATCTTAATTTGTGTTCTGAAGATAAACAAAGGTCTTAGGGGTTTGGAACAACATGAGGGTGAGTAATTAACAACAGACTTTTCATTTTTGGGTGGACTATGCTCTTAATAAAACTCACTCAGAGAACTTGCGTCTTTAAATGTATCCACTTTCAGGACTCTGTGCTTACTTTTCTTTTTAGGAGCACAGTCAAAATGTTAGGAGCACTTAATCAATAATCAAAAATCTGTTAAAAAAAAATTAGTCTTCCCATTACGAGGTGATATTTGACTCCTTAAAGTGATTTACAGGGAATTTTTGTGTTTTTACCTTTGTAATGGCAGTTTTATAACTTTATTAAAAGTATGTCATCTTTTGTCAAATTTTTTAGAAATTGTTTTTTAAGCTTTTTAAAATTTCGAATTAAAACAACAGAATAAGAACAAGTAGAATAAGAACACGTTATCAATCAAATTAAATCAGTAGTGACAAAATTATTTTGTACTACAGATGTTGCTCAAAAGAACACAAAAGTGGCTTGTAGGTGTATTTTCATGTTAAACGAGGCTCAGAGGTGGCATGAGTGCAATGAAATTCATAAATTCATGTTGAGATTAATGCTTTAAATATAAAATTTTGAATACAGAAATATTAAATGATTTAAATAACTGAAAAGATACTTAAAAAATGAAACTAAAACTGCCAGTAGGTGGCGGCAAGTCACTGATTTATTTACTGAATCATTTATTCATTCGATTCGTTCGAACATCTGATTCATTCGGAAATAAAGCAAGTGCCTGTCTTTATGAATGGGAAATTGAATCACTGACTAGATTTGTTTAAAAATGCACGTTCATTCATAAACGAAACATCGCTGTGTTTGAATATAGATGCGCAGTGGCTCAGTTGTGACTTGTTTCAGACTATTTTTGATCATGAAATAAAACAAAATCAGGCAATAGTCAGACAATATAAGTCATTTCATATTAACTTCTTGTTTATTTAACTTGTGTTAAATCAACATCTCATTTACAAACTCCCTTAAAAATAATTAAAAGCTGTCACTCATCTTAGTTCATCGCGATCTCACAAAGTTCTGTTATAAGCTCTCTACACTGCACAATGAATCTCTTATTTACACTCTCTCTACAATTTGTTTATGAAAGGATTCGTGAGACATGTCTCTGATACATTACTCAACGTTGCAAAAACACATAGAAACCTTTGAAGCTCCCCTCAGCGCAAATATGCTGAATGGGTCAGTCGCACGTTGCTCCTGAATATTTTTTATAGTCGCACACAGTAGTTTTCAGTCGCTAATGCGACTTCAGCTTCGACGCGGCCCAACCAATCAGAATCAAGGACCGGAACTATCCGTTTTATATTAATAGATTATTCTTCTATAACTATGTTTATTTTCATTGGAAAAAATAGTTATGTCCCTCTAGGATGGCATATATGATGGGAGTGTTTTTTTCATTTTTAGATTGAAGTATTCCTTTGATTGACTAATCTAGTCTGTTTTGAATATGTGTGTACATACCTAATCCAAAAGCAGTTTTGATGGCCAAAAATGATGTTGAGACAGTATCTATAACGCATCTAAACTGACCTTTTCTTTCAGGTTCTATAAATTTTCTTCATGCCGATTGCGATAAGTTCCGGCACCCTCTGCTGCACATTCAGAAGACCCCCGCCGACTGCCCTGTAATTGCCATCGATAGTTTCCGCCACATGTATGTCTTCCCAGAGTTCAGCGATCTCACGTAAGTATTGCGCTTGTCCGTGTGTAGTGTTGGGGAAAGTTACATTTTAAAGTAATCCATTACAATATAGCGTTACGTCACTTTTCCGTAAAGTTCTCATCTGGCCTAGGCTTGCTTGTTTGTTTTTAATATAAGAAGTACTATATTTGGCAAATTTAAAACCCCTTTTACACCAAAGGTGAAATGAATAAGCCTTAGGCTGAAGGAACTAAATACTTAAAGGTTATTTTTGTTTTTTAACATATTATTGCAGGTTTGCAACAAAAACTGAGTTTGCATTTGACTGTTTTTATTCACTTTGAAGAATGTTGAATCTGTTTTTGTGCAAGTGAGATGAGTAAATACATGTTGACATTTAGTCTATAACTACAGTAAGCATCATGTTTACACAGTGCACACAACGCCTCTGCACTTACTCCCCATTTCTCTCAGCATTGTGACAGGAGAGCTGTCAGTCAATAAATGAGGTAACTGGCGATACTTATTTAAAAAAGTAACTTTGCAATTTAAAAAGAAATGTTACTTGAAAAAAGTAATCTGATCACGTAACTTGCGTTACGCCCAGCACTACGTGTGTATTTATTGCAGAGAATCTTTCAGCCTCCTCTCTGCAAGTTATCTCTCATTCCAGACACCTACCAATTAAACAACGATTGTAGACTCGGCCCCACAGCAACACACACTGAGAGAGCGATAGAGAACGGGCTTTGGGCTTCATCTCAATTAATTTAGCTACACCTGACTGATAGCTCTAATGTGTGTGAACATAGTAGCTTAGTTTTCCTTGGTTTCTAACTATGTTATTGCTACTTTATTACAGCATCGTAATTATTTATGACACCAGAGGCTGTATATGACAGAAAGCATCATAATTCAGCGCATGCCTTATTTTATTAAGCACTCTGTATATCCTATTATCCAATAAGGGCCTTATCAGCCTGCCTCTCGTCAGTCTTTGATACAGCTGATTGTCCAGGGGGTCGCTGGCGTCTGGGGCAGTACAGATGATGTCATTATCTTGTTAAAATGCTGTGGTTTTGGAGACTGTCGGCCCTCTCTGGGTCTTATCTGTTCACTCATTAAATCAATGATGATGCTCGTGTTGTTTGTTTTTTGGGACTGTTTTATAATTCCTTGCGTGTATGAACAGGGTTCCAGGAAAGCTGAGGCAGTTTGTATTGGACCTGCACTCAGGAAAGTTGCACAGAGAGTTTCATCACGGCCCAGACCCCACAGACAGCACTCCAGGACAGGTCAGAGTTCACCACAGCTTTTGAATGGAATTGCTTTTTGTTTAGAAGAATGATATGAGTTTGACTTGCCGTCGTTTTTTTAAAAATAAGTTTTCAGGTTGTGCTACAAATTGGGAAGGAATCTTGGTCGTGGCGGCAGTGATTGATCTATAATAATTGTGTGCCTTTATAAAAAATGTTCTAATGAAAACTTTTCCCACAGATATATATTTATTTTTTAAGTTTTGCTGTTGTTTGTTTTGTTTTCAAATTTAGTATTAGTTCTGTTCAAGTTCCTTTCCATACACAATATTTTAGGCTTTTTTTAAATCCTTTTCCCCTGCCGGCCATACATTAAAGAACACTTAAAGGAGAAGTCCACTTCCAAAACAAAGATTCACATATAATGTACTCATCCCCTTGACATCCAAGATGTTCATGTCTTTCTTTCTTCAGTCGTAAAGAAATTATGTTTTTTGAGGAAAACATTTCTGCATTTTTCTCCATATAATGGACTGACATGGTGCCCCAATTTTGAACTTCCAATCCCAAATGCAGTTGTAAACGATCCCAGCCGAGGAAGAAGGGTCTTATCTAGTGAAACAATTGGTTATTTTCATTAAAAAAAAAATACAATTTAAATACTTTTTAATCTTTCTCTCCCTGAACTCTGTGTATTCTGACTCAAGACAGTTAGGGTGTGTCAAAAAACTCCAATCGTATTTTCTCCCTCAACTTCAAAAATCATTTCCGACCCAGTCTTTACAAAGTGAACATGCAAAGAAGATCAAACACCCTTAACAAAAAAGGTAAAACAGTGATCTAGGATGATTTTGAAGTTGAGGGAGAACATGAGATGGGAGTTTTTCGACATACCCTAACTGTCATGAACCGCAACAAAAACAGTCCAGGCAGAGGAAGACGAGACGAGTGTTTGGTATTACAAAGTATATAAATTGTATTATTTTTATTAAAATAACCAATTATTACGCTAGGTAAGACCCTTCTTTCTCGGTTGGGATTGTTTACAACCGCATTTGGGATCGTTTAAACTGCATTTTGGAAGTTCAAAATCGGGGCACCATATCAGTCCATTATAAGGAGAAAAATGCTGAAATGTTTTCCTCAAAAAACATAATTTCTTTACGACTGAAGAAAGAAAGATATGAGCATCCTGGATGACAAGGGGGGTGAGTAAATGATTTGTAAATTGTTGTTCTGGAAGTGGACTTCTCATTTAATAATTTTGCATTATTCTTCCTAACAATATTTTTTTTTTTCAAGTCCAACTATAGTTAGCTTTCTACAAATACAGTGCAACTGATGATCTGTTGAGTATTCAAGTAAACAAGTCTTTTACGGTCACCAAGGCTGCATTTATTTGGTAAAAAATACAGTAAAACTGTTATATTGTGAAGTGTTTAAGCAATTTATAATAACTGTTTTCTATTTCAATCTCACAATTCTGACTTTATAACTTGCAATTGTGAATTTATATCACATAATTCTGAGAGAAAAAGTCAGAATTGTGAGTTTATCTTGCAATTCTGACTTTATAACTCACAGTTGTAAATTTATGTTGCAATTCTTAGAAAAAAGGTAGAATTGTGAGATATAAACTCGCATTTACAAGAAAAAAATTTGAATTGACTACTAAGTTAATATCACAATTCTGAGAGAGAAAATATTCAGAATTGCGAGTTTATATCACAATATGCAAAGAAGATCAAATTAAATATTTTGAGATACATACTCGCATTTGCGAGAGAAAGTCAAAATTGACTAAAATTATACAAAATTATATATCTGGCAATTCTGAGAAAAAAGTCTTTATATCAGCGCAATTCTGAGGGACAAAAAGATCAGAATTGCAAGTTTATATCAACGCAATTCTAAGAACAAAGACATTGTGAGTTTATATCTCAATTCTGATTTTATAACCCACAATTGTGAATTTATACTGCAATTCTTAAGAAAAAAAGTCATAATTGTAAGATATAAACTTGTATTTACAAGAAAAAAGTGAGAATTGTGATTTTTAAATCTCGCAATTCTGACTTTATAACTCACAATTGTGGATTTATTTCACTCAGTTCTGAGAAAAATCAGAACTGAGTTTATATCTTGCAATTTTGACTTTATAACTCACAATTGTGAATTTATTTCACTCAATTCTGAGAAAAATGTCAGAATTGCAAGTTTATATCACACGATCCTGAGAAAATTCAGAACTGAGTTAATATATCGCAATTCTGACTTTATAACTCACAACTGTGAGTTTATATCACGCAATTTGACTTTATAACTCGCAACTGTGAGTTTAAATCATGATCAAGATATTAACTTACTTGTGAGAAAGTCAGAATTGCTAGTCCCAGTAACCTTTTTATAATTCAGTGGAAACTGCTTCTATAGAAAATATTGTAACAATGTAAAGGACTTTACTGTCACTTTTGATCAATTTAATGCATCCTTGCTGAATAAAAGCATGAATTTAGGCACCCTTGAGCTTTAAAAAAGTGCTATATAAATAAACTTATTATTATTAATAAAAAAAAAAAAATGACCCCAAACTTTTGAATGGTAGTGTGTAAAACTACACTTTCTATTAGTATCAATGCTTTGAATTTCATGTTCCATTGCAATTCCATGTAACAAATTACAGATTGCACATAACATCTTATTATGCGATGTTACTTAATCAGATTCAGTTTGGTCTGTACATGATGTAGATGACATTTTCCTCAAAATCAGTGTTGTCCACTTTCTGGCTGATTAAAGTTCCCCATTATGACAGGCACTTTACTCAGGTTGTGAGTTCAGGACACTTCCCGGTCCAAATCTCTGAAAAGAACAACTAATTAATTCAGGCGTACATTAATTAAGAATAAGACCGAATGAAATTCACGTGCTGACATTTGAATGCGTGTACAGCGAAATGAACCCTCTGGCCTCAGTGCTGACAGGAACGCATCCATCCATCTATCTGTGGTCTCGATATGTAATGACTGTCTAAACAGTCACTTTACACATCCAGGTGATTTGTGGTTATTTATTCGCCTGTTTGTGTGTGTATTCCAGCAGGAGGAGAATAGAGAGGTGGCCAGTAGTCCCCCAGAGAGTTCCTTCCAGAAATTGGCCCCCAGTGAGACGCGCTACACCATCCTCAGGGACCGGGACGAGCTGTGATGTCACAACCGCTTCGAGACCCAACCCAGAACCCAGCAGTCAGCTGGTGCCTCTACCCGGCACTGCCGCCGCCTGCGCGACGTCTATTTTCATAATTTTTATTTTAGATAAAAAAAAAAATGAGAAGGTGAACCCCTAAGCTTTTTTTGGGGTGGGGAATGAAGAGGAGCGTTTTTACTTTTGTTTCTGGAGCTTGTAAATATGTTTGTGCTCTGTGGGTCTTGTCTAAATTAAAAATATGATTTTTTTTTTTTTTTTTCTTTTCTTTTATTTTATTTCGCCCAACATTTTTGTCTACCCAAGTCCCATTTTTGTAGGAAAACATTGGTACATTGGTGGTTCTCTTTGTTGGGAACGCAAATTGAGTTTATGGATCTAAAGTGCGGGCAAGTGGAATCATGGGGGGAAAAAAGAACAAACCTGCAGCCAACCTATGGTGTTTCACTTCAGTCCTCAACAGAGCGTGCCCTGTGTGTGTGTGTGTGAGAGTGTATGCACATGTATGTTACATGTGCTTATTAGTCTGTATTCGTATGTACTGTACTGCTCCAGACTTGTTTAAATTCACGCTCGCTAAGATCCAGACTCGCTAGTCTCATATCATCCCATTCCAGCAGGGGGAGTGGTCAGGGGCGGGGTTATGTGGCAGTCAGGTTTAGAGGGGTGGGAATTATTTGTAAATCTGTCATCTCAGAGGGGACAAGGAAACCAAAAAAAGGAAAGTAAATTAAAAAAACATTTTACAAGATTCCATGTTGTCTGTTTTTCATTAAATGCGTTTCACTTTTGTAATTCTGTCCTCATGAAGTTGGGGAGCAATATAAAAAAAAAAATATTGCCTTGTAAGTACTTCATACTTCATCTGCCCACCAACATTGGGCTACCCCTTCAACTGTGGCAGACCCGGATGACTAAACGGAGATAAAAAAAAAAAAAAAGGTTTTTAGGGTTAAGATAACATCAAGAAAGTGAGCCTAAGGTTGCACAAAGGATGCGATTGCTCAAAAAGGCCTGATTTAATCAGTCATGTTTTCTTAAAATTTCTCAATAGTTATTTGATCTTTATGTCATGAAACTGTAGGTCCCAAAGTCAACAGATTGCATAAACAGACAGTATGCATGTAAAGTACAGTTTGTCACTAGGGCGGTGTTCTTAAAGGTACATCTTTGTACCTTATCAACCCCTAAAGGGGCCTTATTAGTGTCTTATTGTACTAGCGACAACATGAAGGAACAGTTTGTGCTTTTTTCTGAGAGTGTGGGGGCTGCAGCATCATCTAAATGTCATTGACAGGGTCACAGACCCTACCTAAAGAGCACATGAAGCCACATCTGCTACTTTTTTCATAAACAACTAGATTCAGGCTGCCCTTTCAAAAATTATTTGAAGATTTATTGCCGCTGATAAGCGGCTTCTTTGACAAATTAAATGATTATGTTTCTTGGATGAAATTACTGTAAATGACCTACAGTTAATCAGTGTTGTTAATATTAACTAAAACTATTAAAATGATTTTTGGTAAATAAAGCTGAAATTAAATAATATATAAATATTAGAGGAAACATTTAATATAATAAATATATCAGGCAAGTAAGGCAGTCTCTCCTCAACAAATGGGATAAGAAAAAAGTTATGGTGCACAAATAAAGCAATGTAAATATTACAAAACAGGACATAAATAGCGTAAACACCACTTGTTTTTCTAAAGTAAAACTGTCCAACAGCGACACCAGCAGGTAAAGTTACCGTGGGAGTCCGCGTCTCTCTAGCCTCCCCTGATCCCATTGCGTTTTATGAAGTCACGTGAGAGCGGGTAATGCCTCCATCGCGATGTGATTGGATATGACTGGTTGTGATCGCCTATGATTGGTTCAGGTGATAAATCCCGCCTCTTGGGTTCGTGTGTGTTCCACATTTGCAAATTAGTGATGGGAAGTCAGAATGAAGTGACGGATCATTCTACCGACTCGGACCTTTGAGTCTTGTTCAGCAAAATGAACCACTTTGTTTCGAGTCATTTCGTTCATTTTAGCAAAATATAATTAAAATGTTACGTGTTACCTCCCTAACACATCTACTGCTTACACAAACGTTGATCACACTACAAACAAGACAAAACTATAATGCTATAAGAAACAGAAAAGATTAATTCACTGTTTACCTGGGTCTTTAGTCTATGATTAGCTCAACCTCGCCTCTTATCTGACAAGTTTTCAGTTTGAGTCGTTCGTTCATCACGTGACAGCCCATAAGCTTAACCTATGCAGTCTGAGCCGGAAAGAGAACTGATTAGTTCATCTCTCGAGTCTTCAGGTTCGAGTCGTTCGTTTATCACGTGACAGTCCCATAAGATGAACTAA
>JAHKKF010517376.1:0-10252 GCA_019740295.1 Labeo calbasu | reverse complement strand
GAAAAGATTAATTCATTGTTTACCTGGATCTTTAGTCTGTGATTAGCCTCACCTCTTATCTGACAAGTTTTCGGGTTTGAGTCATTCGTTCATCATGTAACAGCCCCATAAGATGATTGAATGACTCAAAAAACCCGAAGACTCGAAACAGGTGAACTAATTCCAGTACAGAACCTAATAGGATGTTGCGCATGCGCGACTGAACGAATCACTCCTCGAGACGACTCGTTCTTCTGAGTCACATTAAAGATTCATTCAAAATCTGTGCTTAAAAAGTACACAAATTTTGTTTCACTAGATAAGACACTTTTTCCTCGGCTGGGATTGTTTAGAGCCCTTTGAAGCTGCATTTAAACTACATTTTGGAAGTTCAAAATCGGGGCATCAATGAAGTCCATTATATGGAGAAAAATCATGAAAAGTTTTCCTCAAAAAACATTATTTCTTTACGACTGAAGACAGAAAGACATGAACATCTTGGATGATAAGGGGGTGAGTAAATTATTTGTGAATTGTTGTTCTGGAAGTGGACTTCTCCTTTAAGAGACAGGGGATGAAAACTTTTTGAATTTGAAGATCAGGGTAAATTTAACTTATTTTGTCTTCTGGGAAGCATGTAAGTATCTTCTGTAGTTTCTGAAGGGCAGTAGCTACTAAATGAGTAAATATGATATTTAGGCAAAATAAGAAAAATGTAATCAAATGTTAACAAATCTGCATTCTATTCAAATTTTTTACCCCCAGCTCTTAGTGCATCTTCTTTCTTTCTGGAGCATCAGTGAGTGTTTGAACCTCAGTTGTCCTCAGTGTAAAAAGATGGATTTCAAAATCATACAGTCATTGTTGGAAAGGGTTCAAATACACAAAAAATGCTGAAAAACCAATTTGTAGGACCTGAAGAATTTTTCTGAACAACAGCAGGCATTTTAACTGTTCAGAACAAACAAGGGACTCATGAACAACTATCACTAAACAAACAAACAAAAAACAGCAGTGGATCATTCAGGTAACAACACTGTATTAAGAGTCAAGTGTGTGTAAACTTTTGAACGGGGTCATTTTTATAAATTCAACAATTATTTTCTCTTGTGGACTGTATGTAAACATATTTTATGTTAAATATCTTATTCAGGTCAGAACTAAATAAACAATAACATGCATTTCGTATGATCCTTCTTATTTTGGTAAAATAATTAACATTTTGCTGATTCTGCAAGGTGTATGTAAACTTTTGACTTCAGCTGCATAATGACAGTGAATGGCTGTTGAGATTTTTAATTCCAAATAAAGTGCATCCATCCAACATAAAAAAGTACTCCAAACAGCTTAGAGGGGTTAATAAAGGCCTCCTGAAGTGAATCAATGTGTTTTGTATAAAAAAAAAACCTCTAATCTCTAGCTTCCTCTGTCTGATGGGTGTTCATGAGAAAGTGGCGTTCCAGCGGATGATGTAGGACAAATGTGTAGCATAAGCTTAGGTGAGAATTTGCTAATCTTGTGAGAACCAAGTTTTGTTTTTATCAAAGGATAACCAGTCTCTTCTTGGCTTATATCGAAGTTTTGTTCTTATATCGAAGTTCACCGCATTCGTCTACGTCTTATGTCATCCGCTGGAACGCCACTCTCTTGTGAGCGTGAATAGGACAGTTAGATTACAGGAACCTAGAGATTTTATTAACCCCCTGGAGTTGTTTGGAGTACTTTTTATGATGGATGGATGCACTTTATAGGACTTCAAAATCTCAACACCCATTCACTGCCATTATAAAGCTTGGAAGGACATTTTTAATATAAGCCAGGACATTTTTAATATAACTCTGACTGTACTCATCTGAAAGAATAAAGTCAAATACACCTAGGATGGATTGAGGGTGAGTATGTGAAATGTTTCTAATGTCTGTGAAATGTTGCTAATGTGGCCACACCTTAATGCAAGTTTACTAGTTTTATTGTTCCACAAGTTAACACAATAAACTGCCCGTCTTCTGTTCTTTTCACTAGATCTAACACTGAAGAACAAAAAGAGAAAACCAATGGGTACAAGCTGGCTGAGAAAGAAGAAAACATCTCCAAAGTATAACCTCTCAACATCTGATGAAACTTGAGCAAATTACACTTGCAATCCATCCACTTTTCCAATATTCACGTTTTGTCCATGGCTCAGCTGAAACCATCTGGTTGCATGCAATATTTAGATCAAAAATGTTCATGGAACTCTGACTATTTGAGGTCTGTTCTTCTTCGACCACATTTAAATCCAACAGGACCCAAAAAACCCTGTGATGACACGAGAGGAGACTAAAAAATATGTCGTTTTCATACAGCATGTAATTCACCTCATTTTTATAATCCACCAGCCGACATCAAACCCGGTGCTTTGCGAAGCACGAACAGTCATACAATAATCTGTCGGGGTGGCCTTCCTTTGCTGTCCACCAGCATGTGACATCTCTCTGTGCTGTGCCAAGCAGACGTGGTGGGAAAAAGCAGCTTCTGCCCGTGGCTGCAAGGACGTTCTGGTTCAGCATGGATATGTGGCGGCCTGAGATGGGTAGTTATGATGTCCCCACCCTGTATTTACTATTGTGCTGTTGGACCGATTAGAATAATGAAAGGGTACGTGCCGAGCCAGGCTCTCGGTTCCCACTGAACATGCCACAGAACTGGCCTATTGTTCCTCGGCTTGAGTGTAGGTTGACCTTTGACATCTTATGGCCTGAGCAATCATAAGACTAAACGCCCATGCAAACCCTGTAACCCATACAAATGTATTGTACCGGAACGCTCAGGCTTTCCCAGACTGCATAATGAGTGATTAGCTTGATGAACGGAGGGTTCGTTCCTGATTTTCAACATCCACCTTCACCTGTCTATCATTTTTAAAGTGAGCAATGATCTTGATTAGCTGTTTGATTTTAATCGACTCCACAGGAAGTTGATGAGGGTTTGAGTTGTGTGGCATAAGAACTAATGGCAAAATAATGATTATAATTTCACTTCAGGATCTTGAAGCTGTGAATTCTCAATAGACCAGTTTCCATGCTGTTCCAGGCTAGTTTTTCTGGTAAAGCTGGTTAACCATTTTTGCTGAAGATGACTGACCAAAGAACTTTGGTGATTAAGCTTCTGTCATGAAGAGAGTTATCTATACAGGTGGAGCTGGGGAGGTGGAGGGTTTCTGAAGTTCTGCAACTGCTACAGCAAGCATTAACTGATTATTTGAATGTTGAGCAGCAAGCTCATTGGCTGCTGATGGAGAAAAGAACCAATCAGATTGAGTTATAACACCATATAGCGCCATCTAGAGCTTAATGACAGATCTTTGCATTTAAAAGCCTTCTTTTCTACTCCAGCAGTCGCTAAATATTGAAATAGACTCTCCACAGATAGAAAATGATAAGAGATGGCAAACAGAATGTGATTTTGATTTATTTTGCGTGTTAGTTGTACACTGCACATATTTGTGATGCACACTGTGAATTTTGAGGTGTTATTTTTCATTGGATTTTTCCTCATTTTGTGTCTTAAATTGTTTTGGTGTAGTGAATCTGTTGTGATGTTTTTGTGCTGACATTAAATTGACCTGATAAATCACAAAATACACTGTTTTTAGTATTATTTTATATTTATTTATTAATACTTTTATTTATTTTTTGTATAGTCTTTATTATGGGAATTGTTGTGTATAAAACGTATTAGTACTACTAATGCATGAAATATAATGTACTAAATTTAAAATACTTTGACGTTGATATTAGTTTAGTTTACAAACTACATTTGCACAGTACATGATGTAATATCTGATTATAATTTAAATATATTTTTATAGCATTTATTTGTCACAAATAACAGTAATTGATATTTTTGCATACTATGAAAACCAAAACACAATTTGGAAATTTGGTTGTTTAATCACTGTGGCACCTGCTATAAACCATAATGATAAACAGCTTCAATATATAAATATTATTTAATATTATTACATAAGTTTAATAAGTGCTAATTTTATATAGTTTACTAATTATATAAGTTTACTACTAGTTAAATTATACATACACATTACCAGTCAAATGATTTTGAACAGTAAGATTTTTGTTTTTTAAAGTCTCTTCTTCTCACCAAGCCTGCATTCCCCATAATACAGCAAATCAGTAATGTTGTGAAATATTTTTACTATTTAAAATAACTGTTTTCTATTTGAATATATTTTAAAATATAATTTATTCCTGTGATCCAAGCTAAATTTTCAGCATCATTACTCCAGTCTTCAGTGTCACATGATCCTTCAAAAATCATTCTAATATGCTGATTTGCTGTTAAAGAAACATTTTTATTAATATTATTATTATCAATATTTAAAACGGTTGGATACATTTTTTTTCAGGATGAATAGAAAGATCCAAAGATCAGCATTTGTCCGAACATTATACACTATACCATTCAAAATCTTGGAGTCTGTTCATTTTTTTATTCATTTTTTTGGGTAAAGAAATTATAGAAATTAATACTTTAATTTAGCAAGGATGCTTTAAATTGATCAAAAGTGATGATAAAGACATTTATAATGTTTCAAAGATTTCTATTTCAGATAAATGCTGTTCTTCTGAATTTTCTATTCGCCAAAGAAACCTAAAAGAATTCTTCTCAGCTGTTTTCAACATAATAATAACAATAATAAATGTTTTTGAACATCAAATCAGAATATCAGAATGATTTCTGAAGGATCATGGAGTAATGGTTCAGCTAAAAAATCAGCTTTAAAATCACAGGAATAAATTACATTTTAAAATATATTCAATATATAGTAAATAGTAAAAGTATTTCAGAATTTTACTGCTTTTGCTGTACTTCAAATCAAATAAATCATAAAAGCATGGAATATTTCCAAGACCGCTGTTTAAGAGTTTTATGTAGCTAATACAAACATTTTTTTTAAAATGGAAATCTACTGTAAGTAGCAAAACAAACAAACCCTGTTGACGAACATAAAGTACAGGCCTTGTGCCTTTTATGTCCGAGTATAAAACTATAAACATAAAAGAAACCCACGTGACTGAAGATCATGGCGCTATATTTTTGATGGTGTAAAACAATGCAATGGCGTCCTCTAGTGTTCAATAACCCGAGCACTCGTCATTTGCAGCTGACTGTTATTGTCAATGTACTTCCGGGTACAAGTGCAGAGACGCGTCTGCAGCTGATCTGTAGCTGCCCTGTTCATTCATAACTACATTAGTTTATAATCATGTACCACCAACCTATACTGAAAAACAGACGGACTCTACTGGAGCGAGCGGAGAAGTTCATCTCCGATATATATTTCACAGACTGTAATCTTAGAGGAAGGTAAACCAGTGTTCTCTTATGTACACTGTCTCATTTTTTCTGTGAATTCTTATGTTTGGTATTTAATTATTTGTGTTTATGCAGATTAATTGGACGTTATTCAGGTTAAATTTGCGAATCATGTCTTTACATAATCGTGTAAGCTGTTCCTTGAAAGTTCACATTAGACCTTTGACCTTGTTTACTCTAGTTGATGGTTTGTTTTGAGCTGTGATTTAAACACTCTCACTCTCTGCAGACTGTTTGGAGACACTCATCCACTTGAATCCATCTCCGTGTTCCTGTCAGAGAAGCGTATTCCTTATTCAGAAGCCATCCAGCAAAATTTTAGGCCTTGTGAAGTTTGTGATGCATTCGGGCCCACGTAAGTTGCGTACATTGTGTACTGTCTGACAAACTGTGTATAGTAGCGTACTGAAGTAAATATTTCACAGATGGTGGACGTGCTGGTTCAAAGTGGTCTTGAAGATCCCAGAGGCCTGGAGAGGAAAGGAGGTCCACCTGAGATGGGAGAGCGATGGAGAGGGAATGGTGTGGCGAGATCAACAACCTGTCCAGGTCAGGAAGGACTAGATCAGAATCTCATGAATGGCTTGCTGAATGTTTATGAGAGTATTTAATGTGATTTATTTTTCAGGGTTTGACCAAAGAAGGTGAGAAGACCAGTTATGTTTTGACCGAGTGCTTGAAGGACAGTGAGCCTCATGGGTAAGTGAAGAACAACTTAAATGATCTATTATTTAAACTTCTTCTGAACCTAAATTTAAACACTATCTCCTCCTGGAGTTTTCAAGCTACGACCACCAAACTCGGCCCAGACCTTCAGACTGGTCTGACTCTGGTTGCTACGTCTTTTTAGACTGATTCAGCTTATGGTTTTCATAAACCAGACTATCAAAACCACCAAAAATCCCATAGACTTACATTGATGGAATGTTCAAATGAGCCAACACTCTTCAAACTCCAACTGTCAAAATTCAAATTTAAACACTCAAAATTCCTTGAGGCTCAAGCTTCCCTTCTGTGTATTATTTCTAATCCATTTAGACTAACATCTAATACATCTAATATTTCTAATCTACGTAAAGTATGCTAGCAATATGCTAATCATGCTTACAAACATGCTAGTACCATGTTAATAGTGCTAGAATCGTAATTTGCTGGTAAATTTGGTAATTTGCTAATCGTGTTTGCAACATGCTAGTAACTCGCTAATCATGCTAGAATTTTGCTACTAACTTGCTAATCGTGCTAGTAACATGCTAATCGTGTTAGAATCATGCTAGTAACATGCTAGTAACATGTTAATACTGTTAGAATCATGCTAGTAACTTGGTAATCATGCTGGAATCATGTTTACAACATGCTAATCATTTTAGAATTTTGCTACTAACTTGCTAATCATGTTAGAAGCATGCTAGTAACATAGTAATCATGCTAGAAACATGTTAATCATGCTAGAAACATGCTAACATGCTAATCATGCTCCAATTTTGCTAGTAACTTGCTAATCATGCTAGTATCATGCTAATTATGCTAACAACATGCTGGTAACATGCTAATCATGCTAGCAACAGGCTAATAATATGATAATCATGCTAGCAACATGTTAGTAACTTGCTAATCATGCTAGCAACATGCTAGTAACTTTTTAATCATGCTAGTAACATGCTAATTATGCTAACAACAGGCAAGTAACATGCTAAGCATGCTAACAACATGTTAGTAACATGCTAGTAACATGCTGGTCATGTTAGAAAAGTGCTAGTAACATGTTAATCATGTTAGAAAACATGCTAGTAACTTGTTAATCATGCTAACAACATGCCAATCATGTAAACAACATTGTAATCAGCCTATAAAAATGCAAACAACAAGCTAATGTTAAAACATGCTAACAACATGTTAAATCATGTAAGCAATGTGCTAAATCATGATAGTAACATCAACATGCTAGACACATGCTAGTAACTTGCTAATCCTGCTAGAATCATGCTAACAACTTGCTAATCATGCTAGCAACAGGCTAATTACCCTAATTACCCTTTCAGAATTACCCTATATGTGGAACTCGCATGTAATGGACTTTTTGGAGCCGGACAAGGTTCCATGATCGCTGCCCCCGACCCAAACAGGAAGTTTACTCTCCAGAAGGCCGAGCTTGTTATTTTCAATCGAGATGTCAGGGAGCTTCTCACTGACTTTGAGATGCTAGTGGACATTGTTAAGGTATTATCACACTATGATGTTAAAGTTATCAGAGAATCAAAAATTTGTGCTCTAAATACACGTTCGCGGTCTGTTTTGCACTGTTTTTGGGCAGTTACTTGGAGAAGGAGAGCAGCGCGGATTCCAGGCCTTGTTTACAGCCAATGAGATGGTGAATCTGTGCGATCCAGCCAATCCCAGTTCATTTGCTGCTGCTCGAAGTCTAGCCCAGAAGTTTTTTGGACAGAAAAATGGGGACAGTCAACACGTGGTACATGCTATGGGTCACTGCCATATTGACTCAGGTAATGTTTAATAACTTGTAGTAATATTAGAGTAATTAGATCAAATTTAAATTATTCAATTGGGAATCGAATCGACTTCGATTCCCAATCGAATCGATTAATTGATTAATTGATTCAGAATTAATAGTTTACACTTTATTTACTGTTCGTCCAGCAAAAAAATTTCACTTAGTATATCAATTCTGGATGTTTATATTATTTCCGTGGCCATTGGATTATAATATAAACACAGTATTAGGTTGTTATTGTGAGCTAAGTAGCAAAATCTAGGCACAGGCAGTAACTTTGTCAACATAAGAAACAAGACAATGTTCTTTCGAATGAAACAAGAATTTATTGAACTGCTTTAAGATACATGAACTAAACTACTAAAAATTACACACACATACACACACACATGCATACGGTTTAAGGAATGAGAATTTACAGAGTTTGAATGGAATCCCAAAAGTTCTAGTATCTGCTACTAGTTCTTAAATTGCAACCGGAGAAGACCACAAAAGCAGAGATTTGACTTTTAGCTGCTCAAGGAGATTCAGTTCAGCAAAAGATTAAGGAGACCTTGTTTTACTTGCGTTCTGGTCGAAGCAGGGTTTTCTTCTGTGGGCTCGTCTTAGCAGAGGGAATCATGCCACTTCTGATTGGTTGCCTGGTTCTTTGGAAGACGTCTTTGGGAAGCCTTCGGTGGTGATTGGACAGTTGGAAAAAGGCTGGATGAAGCTTCGGTTGGTTGCTTGGTTACGCGGATGATGCTCTCGGAGCTCAGGTGAGCGCTGGTGAAGTGTTTTCTCGTTGCGAGCGTCTCAAGCGGTTCACGTCGTCAGAGTGTCTCAAGCTACTTCAGTTCGGCGTTCAGGCAGTTCGAACAATTTGCCCAGTGCGGGCCGTGGAAGCTTGGTCACTCAGCATGATGAGCTGGAAGTTCTTTGAAGGTCGGAGTTGCGGGTCGCAAAGACTTTGAGACTTTGTTCTGCACATTTGATTTTAACCGGGCCGACGAAGTCCGTCACACAAAGTTGTGTTCCAATCATTTGGGTTGCAAGGCTATGTATTGCATACTGTTTGTCTGTCACGTAATGGCAACTTTTCTCCAAGAGTTTGTTAATCACTTCACTAAGTGTTGTAATGCAAGCATCGTACATAATATCAACTTTTCCTTCACGTCAACATCTTGGAAATAAAATAAGCTTTCATTTAATACCAAACGTCGGGTATCTTGAATACACATTAATAACTTTGTCTACCTAACGGGTTATACACACATTGGTTAGCTTCGTAGGTTACAATAAACACACCAAGCGTATAAAAGACATAGACGACACATAATTGTGAATTATTTGCTCTACTAGTAACGGTGATAAATGATTGTCTTTTAGGATCGTTTGTATAAGTTCCTGTATTCTTTGTTGGAGGGAAAGAACATTTGGACGTATCCGAGAGGAGGGGGAGAAAGAAATGTTAAGTGTCACGTTGTAGTGACCCGTGTGTCCTGCGGGCTGGACGTGTAAATGTAAATCTGCCCCTCTTGTTTATTCGATTAGCAGTTTATTCATAGCTGGTCACCAGTTACACTGACCATCTGTTCTGTGGCTAGTCCTAGAAAAAGGGGGAGCATCTGTAAATTAGTCTTTTCCTGTTTTTCTTACATGGGTCTGACTGAGGCTGGTCAAAAGGTAATGATAAGGCATTTGTGGCTTCACGTGGTCCCAGCAGAGAACAAGAGTTCTCTGTCCTCCTTAATTTATTAGTTTATCGCGGATTTACCCCTGAGGTGGGAAGTCAGCGTAGCGCAGGAACTGGTCAAGACGCGCTGGCGTCGTGTAAGCTCCCAATCTGTTTTTATGGTAATTTAAAATGTATACTAGCTTTCCAAATTTACATTTTATTAAGAAATTATGACTTTTTTTTATCAAGGACATATTAACATGACCAAAAGTAAAGTCAGTAAAGACTTTTGTATTGTTACCAAAAAAATATTTTAAAAAAGTAATTTTTTTTTTTTAAATAATTTTTTTTTTTTTCAGCAAGGACGCATTAACTTGCTGTTCTTATTCTTGTAAATGCTGTTCTTGTGAACATTTATTCATCAAAGAATTCTGCAAATAAATAAGTAAATAAAAAACATATATGTATTTATTAGAATGATTTCTCATGTGACACTTAAGAGTAAAGTAAAAAATTAAAATTCTAAATATATATTAAAATAGTTTTAAATTGTAATTAAATCAAATTTAATTAAATATATTAAAATCGTTTTTACTATATTTTTGGTAGAATAAGTTAAAAAATAAAAAACACTAGCCTTAAATTTTTGTTATTTATTATTACTTTTTTTCAGCAAGGATGCATTAATGTGACCAAAAGTAAAGGCAGTAAATTTTTATTCACAGTAA
>JAHKKF010517375.1:72415-116668 GCA_019740295.1 Labeo calbasu | reverse complement strand
AGAAAAATCGATAATTTTGACCCATACAATGTATTTTTGGCTATTGCTACAAATATACCTGTGCTACTTAAGACTGGTTTTGTGGTCCAGGGTCACATTTAAGAATGTATTTTTAAGTAAGAATTACAAGCTTTTATTCTGTATGCGATTAATCGTGATTAATATTTTATTGCCCTAAATTTTATATTAAATGTCAGTTTGATGTTGACAATTTAAATCTCGATTTTATGTTATGTAATTTGATTTTAATATATTTTGAATGTTAAATGTCATTTGTTACAATTGCTGTAATGCTATATACACACACAAAAAAGTTGGTTTAAAAAATGGTTTAAATAATTGTGTTGCACCCATATGAGAATAAAAAGCCTGAATTGAGTTTAAAGAAGAAAACTGAATATCAAATATTGTTTTTATTATTCCGTTCCCCTTAGTCAGTAAATCAATCAATCAGAGAGTATATCGGGTTGTTTTTGCATAAAAGCTAATGGTTACATCCCTACTCTTTTTTCCAAGAAACGCCACTGGGATTTTTAGAGACCCCAGACAGTCAGGACCTCAATTTAACATCTTATCTGAAAGACAGTGCCTTTTTGTTGAACACTGTTCTCCCCACCACCGTCCTGGGACATTAGGACCAACATAGAGCTCAGGGTTAACAGCATCTGTTGGCCTCACTAACACCTCTTCAGCAGCAGCCTTAATCTTAAACTTCCCAGGTGGTCTCCCATCCAGGTGCTGACCAGCCTCAACCATGCTTATCTTCACTGGGAACCCAAGAAGCACTGAGTACAGTATCACACAAAAAGGCACACAGAGACCTTTAAAATGCTTCTTACTACAGATCCGTTTTGAAAGCTAACATGTTCTAACTATAACCGACAAACACGTCATTCGGTTGCTTTAATGCTGCAGTAACTGAAGTCGTGCATATCATCTCTGCAGCAGCGGTGTCGAGGATGCGCTCATGTGCCATCTCGCAGTCTTTATTCTTTACAACTGCTACAACAACATGATGGAGATGGTGTTTGAGAGCAAAAAATACAAGAGCGGGAAATAAATAATTCAATCTTCCTCTCATCGAGATAAGAACACTCAGCGATGAAAATACCTCACAAGAGACAACATGTGCTAGTGATTCTTTAAAACCTTGCTGAGATGTTTGCAAAAGGCATTTAGAAAAGGTAAGAGTTAAAAGTATAAATGTATTACTCTGAAACCATCCACTGTATATTTGATGTTTTCGACTCACCCCAGTCCGAGCTGCCTGCATACCACCTCGGCATCCATGTCATCCCACTGATCATCGCAAATGGTCCCCCAGCGCCCATCATGGAAGACCTCAACTCGTCCCTCAAAGTCCTCCTCCCCACCAACCAACCGCAGCGGCGGTCCATTACCTGAACAGGCAAACCAGGAATCATGACCCAAAGCCACAAACACATTAATAAATGTAGTGACCCAGGCTACAACAAATATCGGTTCACAGAGAAATCTGCCATTGATATATAGTATACACTTTATAGATATGGGCTTACACTGCCGTTCAAAAGTTTGGGACCAGTAAGATGTGGAATATTTTTTAAGGACGTCTCTTCTGCACATTAAGGCTGTGTTTATTTGATCAACAATACAGAAAAAAACAGTAATATTGTGAAATATTATTGCAATTTAAAATACTGATTGTCTATTATAATATACTTTAAAATATAATTTATTTATGGTCCTTCAGAAATCATTATGCTGCTTTATTATCAGTGCTGGAAACAGTAGTGAACCTGTGATACTTTTTTCAGGATTCTTTGATGAATAAAAAGTTAAAAAGAACAGAATTTATTTAAAACAATGTAACAATATACACTACTGTTCAAAACTTTGGGGTCAGTAATTTTTTTTCTTTCTTTTTTAAAAAGAAATTAATACTTTTATTCAGCGAGGATGCGTGGAATTGTCTATATATCTCTATTTTGAATAAATGCTGGTCTTTTTCACTTTTTATTCATCAAAAAAAACCTAAAAAAGTAAGATTCCAAAAAAAATGTTTCCAACATTGATGATAAAAGTAATAAATCATCATATTAGAATGATTTTTCAGTGATACTGTAGACCGGAGTAATGATGCTGAAAAGTCAGCTTGGCATCATAGGAATAAACTATATTTTAAAGTACATTAGAATAGAAAATCGTTATTTTAAATTGCAACAATATTTCACAATATTACTGAATTTTTTTCTGTACTTTTGGTCAAATAAATGCAGCCTTGATGAGCGTAAAAGTCTTCTTTAAAAAACATAAAAATCTTGCTAAGCACTTTCGAACAGCAATGTATATACTAAAATTTAGGGAAAAAAATAAATAAATAAACAAAAATGGTACTTTTATTCAGCATGGATTAATCAAAAGTGACATTAAAGATATTAATAAGTAATAGTTACAAATGATTTTCTAATACAAATACTGTTCTTTTTAAAAAATTCCACCATTAATTTTTTAAAATATATTAACAAAAAAGTTATTTTATATTGTAATATTTCATAATACTAAGTTTTTACTGTTTTTAATAAAATAATTATATTTTTTTAAACATTAAAAAAATTTTACCACCTCCAAACTTGTAAATGGCAATTAACTATTTTATTAATTTATTTATTTTCTGAGAGGGCAGAAACAGGCTTCCATATCAAAGCGAATATTTACTCACGAATTTAAAAAAAAAAAAAAATAAAAAAATAAATTGAAAATGCAGCTTTGCCATCACAGAAATAAATTACATTTTAAAGTATATATAAATAGAAAACACTAATTTTAAAGTGTAATAATAATATTTTACAGAACTACTGTTTTACTGTATTTTTACTCAAATATATGCAGCCTTGATAAGCATAAAAGTAGTTCTTTAAAAAACATTTCAAAATCTTACAAACTTTTTTTGTGTAAGTGTATTCGCATATTGTTGGGTTCTATGCAATTTTATAATTTTATCATAATTATTCTGCACAATAAGCAATTGGTAATGCGTTGGGTAGTCAGTTGATGTTCACTGTAAAGACTAGGACCTGAAGCAAAACCAACTACTACAATCAGTTGCTGCTAATATTTAATATATAATAATAATAATTCATATCAGGAACACATTATATGCAGCCATTTTTTCAATTCGAGGACTAAAATACATAATTTGCTGTCCTGGTTACGCAGCACAGTGCACATCTGTCCGTGTGTCCTCAGATTGTGTCTTCAATAAAGCTCTCAGCAGGCAATCATGAGTTCAGACGCCATTGATTTGCTTTCCAACCTCTTTTCTCGTTTTTTCCCTTCTTTGTTCCTTTCTACAAAAGAAAGTATGGCTCTTTTGATTTCACCAAAGAAAGTATGAGCCCCCACTGAAATGTTTCATTAAAATTTCTAATCTCAGTAAGCGCCAATTTAATAAGTCAATATGAATGGACAAAGCAGCAGTAATAACGGCAATTCAAAGATAACACAATCATCCTCATGATGTTCCATCATACACCCTGCGGTTTTCTGTCCCAGTATTCATGTAGATCAGACGTACTCAAATGATGTTTCTCGAGGGCCACTTTTAGAAAGTGACCAGGGAATAAATAATAATGATTATTTTTCACACGGTTTGAAAGTCAAATGTGCACAAACTGATGATTACAGCAATATCTAATTATATTTTGCATATTTATCTCACAGCGTTCAAGAAAAATGTTAGTGTCACAAATCACGAGCAGATCCAAACACGTTTTGTACATCTTCAATACTGTTATTTAGGACAGAGCTGAGAATAGTTCACTCTTACTGGTAATTGAAAGCATAATAAGGCATAAAGTAGATTTGTTTATAGAATTTTATCACTCTATGACATTCTATTAAAAAAAGAATAAATGAACAACAAAAAACTGCAACTGAATGTAATTTAATTAGTGGGTTTTACACCCAGTCTGCACAGCAAGCATGCAACGAGGTGCTGCACGACACATCATGAAAAAACAAGATGCTCACATTATAAGCACTTGTAGACAGCTTTGTTGATTATAATGGGAGCAATCTTAGTCGTCGTATTGCGGCGTTCACTTACGAAGCAGACACAGAGGCGGAAACTGAATTCTCGAAACCAGACTTTATAAATAACCCTGATGCTCTTTGCATCCTATTTAAAAGCACTTTTTCTGTTTCATGGCAGCTCTATGGTTTTGCAAGGGCGTCGAGATGCAGGAGTGTTTATTATTATTCACTTGTCACTTAAAAGGTCATTAGCTTCACTCTCACAGAAAGCACACTGACCTTCAGGTGGTGCGCAGACCACTCCGGCCTCGTTTCCATGGTTACAGTCGCTCGTAACAAACTTCCTGCTCCTGCACTCCAGCAGGGATTTCTCATCACCGCGGCAGCCAAGGCGGGCGTAGTGAAAAAGCCCGGAGCCGGGGCCAAAATATGAGTGCTGGAGAGCCGTGCCAATCTCACTACAACAAACGGAAGGAAATATGAAGACGTTAGCTCCTCCGCTGGGCAGCGACGTGGCTTTCCACCCATTTTTAGATGATTTAACAAAGGCTAAATCCAAAATAGAAGCAGAAGACACTGTGAATTTTAATTCATTATTTAAATATACAATGAGTAACCCTGCTTTGACCACACTGAGAGGCGCAGATATATAAATATGTGGAAAATCAGATGTGATACTCACAGATTGTCAAATTAAAGCAGGGCTGGATTTGATCAAATTAATTGCATTACTAATTTTTCAAATGAATTGCAAATAATCACATTATGTTTAATTAATTGTTCTAAATTAATTAGAGCCATCACGATTCATTGATTCAATTGGAATACTCGATTTAAAAAAATCCTCAACTGCAAAATACCAGAAATGGGGCATTCCATGGAAAAGAATCCATGAAGCGCATTATTGGAATGTTTTCAAAGGCTGCATGATGATATTAAACCCACTTAAAAATCATAATAAAGCATAATGCTATTGTGATTTCATCTGATTTGTAAGATAAATCATTTATACGCAAACACAAGAGAATACATCGATTTTCTTTCTTAAAATGCTGTTTATGTTAATCAAAATAAAAGCTTAAACCCTCACTCTGAGTTTACACATTTTGATCTCCACATATTCAGGAAATTACAGTGGCTGTAACATCTCTGTCCAAAGATTAAGGATTAAGTGGACTTTTAAATTAAATGCTGTTTAGTCAATATTAAACAAGGATTAGATTGCGCAGTAACGTGTAAAAACAATCGTCAGGCCATTTGCGCCCTTTGTTATAATTTGTTATAATGCATAACGCACAATACATTATGCATTTAAGCAGTTTTGTTTAATAAAACCGTATGGTTACTTGCTTTTGATACTTTATTGTTCGCTTAGGCCTATTTTAATTACCACAAAAATATTCGATTAATACTCGATTAATCGTCAGAATAATCGATCGATTACTCAACTACCAAAACTATCATTATTAACCCTAAAATGAATGTGCTTCCATACCCCAGTCCAAGCTGTCGGCAAACCACACTGGCATCTCGGTCTGTCCAGTGTGTGTCGCAAACCGACCCCCACTGGCCATTTAGGTAGACCTCCAGTCGGCCACTCTTTGACGACGAGCCTCCTGCTAGCCTGACTGCTCCTAAACAAGTGAGAGATGAATATTTTTATATATAATATTATTATATTAAGCTGTTGTTTTTAGTTTTTTTTAAATGAGCATACTGATATGTAATTGCTAGAGAGTTCAGGGTGGTTGATTACAGCACTCATCCAAGAGACCACATCCAAGTTAACCCCTAAATAAATCTATTTACCACCAGCATTCTCATCTCCTCACTATTTTCTAGATTTTAATCAAAATTAAAGAGAGTACACCCAAAAAATAAAAATTCTGTCATTAATTACTCTATCGTGTTGTTCCAAACCTGTAAGACCTTTATTCATCTACAAAACAAATTAAGATATTTTTGATGAATCCGAGAGCTTTCTACCATGCATAGACAGCAACGCAACTACCACGTTTATGACCCAGAAAAGTAGTAAGAACATCATTAAAATAGTCCATGTGACATCAGTGGTCCAACGGTAATGTTATCAAGCTACGAGAATACTTTTTGTGCGCGACGAATACAAAAATAAAGACTAAACAATTTCTTCTGTGTCAGTTTGGCGCGCGTTCAGGAGAGTACCACGACGTGTACATGTGGTGCTGCTGATGCAGGAGCTGCTGTTCGTTCAATTTAAGGTTGAACCACTGATGTCACATGGGCTATTTTAACAATGTCCTTACTGTCTTTCTGGACCTTGAATGTGTCAGTTGCGTTGCTGTCTATGCAGAGTCAGAAAGCTCTCAGATTTTATCAAAAATATATTCATTTGTGTTCTGAAAATGAATGAAGGTCTTACAGGTTTGGAACTACATGAGAGTGAGTAATTAATGACAGAATTTTCAATTTTGGGTGAACTATCCCTTTAACAGTACAGCTATTTTACATGCAGTTTTTTAGTGGTGCAAATAGTTTATTTAGATCCCCTGGCATAAGCTCCTAAAATCAAAGGCAAATTATGATAAAAAACTTTGTTCTTATCAACTTTATTCACACCCCTAATCCCAGCTCTAAACCTAACAGTAATATGTGATTGGTTGATAACAGGAACACAATGTTGATCCAGGAGCATGTCCTACTTAGCAAAGTCACAGTCACCCTTTGTCTCAACTGCACACCGAATGCAGAGATGCTTTTTACCCAAGCTTCGTCTTTCTTTAAGAATAAACATTTTCTAATTTTCCTGAGGTAAATACAGAATGTTCTTCAGAAGAACGTCAAGCATTGATTTCTAAATATAAAGTTGATGCAAAATAACAGTCTCCCAAGAGACAGAAAGGAAAGTAGGACAACAGTACACAAAGAAGTACTAAAACACATATTTATCAGCTGAAGAATGGTAGAATATTCTAACATCAAAGGCTGTCGTCCCACTAGCTGATTTTCAGTCATAAACGCTTGTGTTTCTCTCTGCGGGAAGCGTTAACAGCTCCAGAGATTCAACTCCCTGATGAGTTAATGGATCTGACCCAAACTTTTTCCTCAGAAGACGCAAAGCCACATATTGCAAACACTGATTGTGTTTTCCTGGAATTCTCAGACACTAAAATAAATAAAATAAAACAGTGAGGGTTGTTTATTGAAAGTATTTTTTTTTTTTTTTTTTTTCACTGAAGCTGTGCATGAATATTCTACAGCAAAATTCGAAGGGATTCATGGGGTAGAAGTAAATTGCTGTTATTTCCGTTATTATTTTGCAGAGTTTCACATTGATTTGCCAAAACAAGGTATGCTAATCTATGACAGGAAACTGTAGATTGTCCTTCAAATCATAGATATTCAGTGAACGTGATAGATCTCAGAAAGAAAAGAGCGAAATTTCACAAATAAATTAAATAAAATGGGGCTGTATTGACTTGGCTAGTGGGATGCTTTTTTAAAGGGATAGTTCACCCAAAAATGAAAATTACCCCTTGATTTACCAACCCTCAAGCCATCCTAGCTGTATATGATTTTCTTCTTTCAGATGAATATAATCGGAGTTATATTAAAAAATGTCCTGGCGCTTGCCAGCTTTATAATGGCAGTGAATGGGTGTTGAGATTTTGAAGTCAAATAAAGTGCATCCACCCATCATAAAAAGAACTCCACGCAGCTCCGGGGGTTAATAAAGGACTCCTAAAGTGAATTAATCCATTTTTGTAAAAAAACAAAACAAACAAAAAAATCCATATTTAAACCTTTATAAACTGTAATTTCTAGATTCCACTAACTATCGGACATGCGCAACGGATGACGTAGGAAAACATGTTGACAAAACAAAACACTGGTCATAAATTAAAACTACAAAATGAGGATTTGTAAAGAAAAATGTTGGAGGATTTCCAACATGGAGGATTTCCAAAAGAAGACTTATTTTCTTTTGCTGTAAGCAATACTTTGTTCTCGCAAGACTAACTTATTCTCACCGGAGCTTACGCTACACCTACGTCCTACGTTATCTGCTGGAATGCCACTATCTTGTTAAATATATGGATATTTTTCTTACACAAACACATAGATTCACTTCAGAAGGCCTTCATTAACCCCCATTTCTGTGTGGAGTACTTTTTATGATGGATGGATGCACTTTACTGCACTTCAAAATCTCAACACCCATTCACTGCCATTATAAAGCTTGGAAAAGCAAGGACATCTTTTGATAAAACTCCGACGGTATTTATCTGGAAGAAGAAAGTCATATACACCTAGGATGGCTTGAAGGCGAGTAAATCAAGGGGTAATTTTCATTTTTTGGGTGAACCATCCCTTTAAAGTATATTATAAAACAATGATATTACCTTTAACAAAACACTGTAGTACTCACCTTGGTGGCAGTCACAGTAGGCCCAACCAATGGCTCCTGAGCTCTGTCTGAAAAAGCACCATGGGTTGGACTCACGGTCAGGATTTCGACAAAAATTGTGCTCTCCCAGACCCCTGCCAGGATACTGCAGCACGTAATCTGGGAATTCGGTCCACTTCAGACAGGGTGAACCTGAGTCGGTTTGAGAAACTGTGCCATTGTAATAGCCCAGCTCAGTGAAGCCCTCGGAGCAGGAGAGAGGTACTGAAAAAACGAGAAAAAAGATTTTATACTGTGCATAAATCCTTGAAATCCATAAATTTAGACTTCAAATCCCATCTTTAAGGCTGACTGTTCACACTGACATTTTGCAAGTGATGAAGTCTGATTTGTTTGTTCAGACAATATGAGTGTATCTACATAATATGAGAGTCAGCATGATGCCAAGAGAATTTCTCATTTAACATCCGAAAGCAGCTGTCAGTGTTGAAAGAATGAACAGCAAAGCGAAAATTTAGTCTCTGCATATGTCCATCATGTTCAGGATCTTGCTGTGTATTTATTTATTTATTTTGACTCATACTTAAAATTATTTCCTGTGCTAATTGACAGCATGGCACAGGATAAACTGACAGCAAGCATTGCATCTGATGTTTCTGTGAGGTATTTATATTTTGGAACGCCACACTTCAATTTAGTAGAAAGATCTGTCCTGAAATATACAGACTCTGTAAACAGAAAAAAGTCAACCTGAAAAGCTCTTTGTCAGTGATTTATTTTGTGTTTTTTGTGACATTTGAAGATGTAACTGTTGGTCTGCGTGCAAAAAAATACATTTAGGTTTAGTTCCAAGAGTGCTCACTATCTACCAAAATCCTTCCCAAAATCCCCTTTTGTCATTAGAGTCCAAAAAAATAATCCCTGTTGTATAAACTGCCAATCTGTAGAGCTGCAGATGTGGCCTTTCAATATGGCTTTTCTGCCAGCATCTTGTATCTAACAGCAGCCCTTTTGTTTATCTCTCTGGAACACCCAACTTGGCCTCTACAACTCCTCCAAGCCATGAGCACTGATTCCTCAGGCCCTGGGCAGGAGAGTTAAAAGAGAGCGAAAGTGGACATCTGGATCCTTTTTCAGCCTCCTTTTCCAGCATAAAGGACGAGGGATTAGACAAGGCTGCGGTGCTAAGCAGGTGCTGAGAAGCCAAGATGAGCAGCCAATAAAGAGGCAGAGAGCCGAACTCTCACTGACCTGCCCTACTTGAGACTCACCAACAAGAACTGCACCACCCGTACAGGATTTGAAGGCATATTTATTTCAAACTTGCACCTAAAGGGATAGTTCATCGAAAAAAGAAAATTCTGACATTAATTACTCACCCTCATGTCGTTCCAAATTCGTGAGATATTTGTTTATCTTCGTAACACAAATTAAGATATTTCTTCTGAAATCTGAGAGTTTCTGACCACGCACAGACAACAACGGTAAACAACGCCATGTAGAGGAGAAGAATTGTTGAACAAAGTTGTTAGGGGTTTGAGAACATAGCGCTGAAACCCTATTGAAATTTTTAGAATGGTCATGGATCAGCGATCTCCAGGTAAAACTGATCGTTTCGATCAAGTTGTACAGACGATGAAGTCGTAGAGACTTGAAATTTGGAGGGATGACCCAGGCTTGACGGGGGCGCTGCAACAATCAAAAGTACGATATCTGTCATAGTTCCTAAACCGTCGGTCGCAATGCTCAAGTGTCTTATGTCGTTTGAATTCTTGTCTCATTCCGGACAAATGCAGATTTGATAAGAAATTTTTAAGTATTTCGCATTTTTCAAAAAACCTACTTTTGCGAACTAGTCCTAGGTTTTTCACCCAATCAGAACCAAACCAGTGCAGAAAGATTCTCTGGAGAGTGAATATCAATAATTATCAAAAAAAAGTTTAACTTTCGACTCACCGTCGCAAAGGGATGCCAAAACGTTCGAAAGGGGCAGGGCCACTTTTAGTAAAATGCCTATAACTCCTGAACAGAATGAGATAATTTCGCCGAACTCAGAACCCAGAGCCCAATCTGAGGTCACAAGGGAAAAAAAGAGCTTGGCCACTTGGTGGTGCTATAAGAGGACAAAATGGCTATAACTGCACAACCATTTGTCTTATCAACGTTAAAATCTGTGTGCATGGTCTTGGTCCAAAGTGCCACAAGGGTCTACAAGCACAACTGTGCATCTCAAAAAACATGGCTGCCATTGACCAACGAAGTTTGAGCACCTGTTAGACAAGGTTTACGGAGGTCGATCGGAAAGAAACTTCGCCTGTTCGACTCACAGCCCCAAAGGTCTGAAATTTAAAAGAAATCTAAAGAAGCCACTGGGGGGCGATACTGCATTTTTCGAAGGAATAAACAATTGTACGTCACGCAATATACGTGTCATATGATAGAACTCATTTCAGACAACTTTGCCTCTAGAGCCACTGCTGTCAATCAAATCGTTTGTTAAATGATTAAGATGATGTAAAAAAAAATACTTTTGCGAACCAGTCCTAGGTAGTCCTGCAGTACAATTCTCTGGACTCTCTAGGCCAATAATTATCATAAATGTTGAAATTTACCCTTTGGGAAGCTATAACAGGGTCGTTTAGAAAAGGGGTCTGTCTAATTTTACCCAAAATCCTATAAAGCCTAAAGAAAAACTCAAAACTTCACAAAACCTGCTGAGCAGCTTGGACATTCACATGCGACAGGTGATTCTAAACAAGCATGCAAAGTTTTAAGGAGACCGGACCACAGCTGGCAATATAACAGTCATAACCGTTTCTATGGTAGGGTGACCAGACGTGCCACTTCAAGGGGACACGTTCAGCACAGGATTTCTAAATCGACCTGAAATAACTAGGTGTTGGCTTTTTGTGTTGTTTTGATCTTGCGGTTCTTTGATGTCATACAACGATCGATCAGCGCAGTGGTTATTTCAGGCAATTTTAAAATCTTGTACTGAACGTGTCCCTGGAAAGTGGCACATCTGGTCACCCTATTCTATGGTAAATTACCTGGATTTGCCACAAACGCTTTTTTAATCTGTGATTTAGGTGGGTACAGCCTTGCTAAATAATACGTAATGTCTTTTTAAATATACGCTTAAAATCGCTGCTTGCAACTATATTTATTTTAGATTTTTGTGCAACAAAAAGTATTCTCGTAGCTTCATAAAATTATGGTTGAACCACCAATGTCACATGGACTATTTTGTCAATGTTCTTTGTATCTTTTTGGACCATGAACCTTGCTGTCTATGGAGAGTCAGATAGCTCTCAGATTTCATCAATAATATCTTAATTTGTTGTCCAAAGGGGTTTGTCTTACGGGTTTGGAACAACATTAGGGTGAGTAATTAATGACAGAATTTTCATTTTTGGGTGAACTAACCCTTTAAGCCCCAATTAAAAGGCTACATACACCAATCACTACATCAATGTGTTACTGCATATACACTTTCTCAAATTTTAAGATTAACTGATCAACGCCACACAAAACCTCTTGCTTTAAAGAAGCATTTGACTGACTCTTCACTCCATATGCTCTAAATGTAAAATTTCTGGAATAAATTCCAGCTATGAGACCTATTTCAACAGAGTATAAAGAAGCGCAGCAATGCAGAAGTCAATGAAACTAAAATTATCACAAGGCTTTATTCACGGACAGACATCTGCTATGACTAGCAATTATACTGTCACTTACAACGAGTCCCAGCAGGTACGAACTGACAAGCTTCCAGTGACGAGTAATTTGTCTGTCCAAGTGAAAGAAAAATTTCTGCGTGATGTGGCACAATCATAGCCAAACTGTGAATATCTGATGTTTAATAGAGACCAGGATTTTGAAACAATGAGATTTCACTATGGACAGGGCAACTCAATGCAACACAAGAAATACTGAAAACAAGCGAATGGACAAAAATGCAACAATTATTTTTGCTTGACAAAGAAGAGTTTATTACAAATCCCCCAGTGAGCAGCTAAAGGCGACAGCGGAAAAGAAAAATCACTAAGATGATGTTTAAGCAGGTAAGACAAAAATAAATGATTGGAAAAATGACTGAAGTAAACATAAGTCCTCACATGATTATACCTGGATCATAGATAGCTGGATGGAAAATCAGAGCTGGTCTTCTTCCAGAATTTAAACTTGATTAAGTTAACTCAATTTTGAGGTTGTAGCGCTGTGAAAATCAGGATCAAATTGTATTTCTCACATAACAACATCATGCACGCTGTGAATGGCTAGATAATGTGTCGGAAAGATTATTAGGGGAGCTGTTCTAAAGTTTTGAGCAGTTTGAACCCAACTTTACTTTACTAAGTGGCGCTTGAGCGTTTGATTTTGGTACTGTGCTGATGCATCTCTCGCCGGATGACTGAACACATGGTGGGGAAGAGAGCAGAACTATGGGAAGCACTCATGGAGAGTTTAAATGGTGAGGTCCATATGGACTGTGAAATGCTGCAGGCATTGCACAAAAAAGCCACTGAGAGATGTCAGCAGATTTTCCATGTTTGTCTGCAATTTTTGAGGAACTTTGTTGTGCGTTGGACCCAAAGACAGTCAGGATGGAGAGGCTGTGATCTTTTGCTTCTCATAATCCTCTGTTAACCCACAACTCCTTAAGTCCCAGAATCCAGCACCACATGACTCAGCAGAACCTGTCACCAGAAAGCTCTGTAGATATGAAGGGTCCTCCACCATCCATTTGCTTTTGAAAACACATCACTGACAGTAGAAAGAACAGGCTGTTAATCACAGTCACGACTGGCACGTCTGCAGTCTTCGTTGTCTGCATACTCATACGATTGCACTTTCTGAGCCAGGCTGTCTGCATTCAAGTGATATCAGAAAAACATATATTACCGAGGAGCAGTGTGTGCGTGAGTGTGTGTAAGAGCAGCAGTAGATTAATGTCTCCATCTGCAAGCTCAGACAGACCCACTGCAATCAGGGCAGAGCTGAATTAGACATATTAAAACAGGATGACGGAGAGCGCTCTCAGAAAGAGTTGTGCCAACCTCAGGGAAATCGTTCTGTGCGTTTCTGCTTAATTGGATGCATAAAGATGTGTGGGCAGGAAACGCCATAATGCTGTCGATAAAGTGTCTGGAACAAACTGAAAAATATTTCATCTGGAGAGAGTGACACAGAATAAAAAGCTTTTGATTGCTTTTACATTCCTTTTCGTTTTAATTAGTATTTTGTCTTGTTTTACAGTGAAGTATCTAAACGTCCTTTTAAACAAGTTCAATTTACTTGAGAAGCAAAATTGCATTTGTTTTCAGAGAATATTTCTTTAATTAAAGCTATTTTTCTTATCCCACTAGCAATCCTGTTTTAAGAAGAACCATTAAAGCTTAAAAAAAATCTCTTTTGCTCACCAAGGCATATTTTTATTATTTAAACTACCTTAAAAACAGCAATATTGTGAAATAATATTCCAGCATATTTTAGAATGTAATTTATTCCTGTGATGGCCAAGCTGAATTTTAAGCAGCCATTACTCCAGGCTTCATGTCACATGATTCTTCAGAAACCATTCAGAGTACATTTTTCCAAAATTGGTTGACGAATAAAAAATTCAAAGGAAGCGTTTATTGAAATAGAAATCTTCAGTAACATTATAAATGTCTTTACTACCGCTTTTGAGCAATTTAATGCATCTTCGTTGAATAAAAGTATTATTTTCTTTAAAAAACATTACTGACCCAAACCTTTTGAATGGTTCTGTACACTGAAGCCCAATCTATGGAACAGAACATCATAGAATTTTGGTGTGTATTGTTTTATTTGGCCCAGTAAGCAATGACTTCACAACCATACAGAACTAGGGGTGTGCGATAAGGACAAAAAAGTGTATCTCAATATTTTCTGGAATTTTTGTGATAATGACAATTAGGTAATATTTTGCTGAGCGTGTTATTGTGCTGGTACTTTGGTAGGACTGTCGTGGACAGCTGATTCCCAAAGTTTTTAATATTTTTTATATTCTGTGCAGATATTCATCAGTAACAGAAATTAACTTTTCCAATAAGTTTACATTGATTTTGACATTTTATGGGCATTTTTACCTTTATAAGGTCAAATTTTTCAAATTCTAAAATTTAATCAGTTAATTCAAATAAGAAGACAAAATTTGTGTTGGCGATGCAGAGGTGGCACAGAATCTGCATCTAAAGTGCATTTTCAGACTGTTTAATGCAAAACATGAATGCATTTAACCTGCAGTTACAAATGCATAACAAAAAACATTGAATGCTAATATTTCAAATGATTTGGAGGAAATAAAGGAAAATATACTTTAAATATAAACCTAAAATCACCAGTAGATGGTCAGAAAATCACTGCATGAGTGAGTCATTGAGTCACTCATTCAACTGATTCGTACAAACGGCTGCTTGATTCAGTAACGAAACACCGTTGTGTGTTGCTCAGAGACTTTACTTTCGTTGTCAAAATACAGCAAAAAGAAATGTTGTGTCTAAAATGTAAGTCACTTAATATTACATTTGCAATCGTGAGAAAAACTAGAAAAACGTCACTCGTCGTGTGATATTAACTATATCAGATTATATAAATATAAATGACATATAAAAAATTATACTGGAGCATATTCGCCCCCTTATCTTGAATTCAGGGGGAATTCTAAATATATTTTAAAAGACTAAGGATTAACTCTATATGTGCTTGCGCATCCTATTGTATATGCGTACAGTGTCTGGGTGTGTTTTTGCTTGGTTGTTGCGATATACTCAATGTCAAATCGCATATTGTTTAAACAGCAATTACAACATTATCGTAGACTACAGTGGCATGCGAAAGTTTGGGAACCCCTTGCAGAATTTGTGAAAATGTGAAAAATTTTAACAATATAAGAAAGATCATACAAAATGCATGTTATTATTATTATTATTATTATTATTTTAATTTAGTACTGATCTAGAAACTGGAAACACGATGCATTAAGAGCCGGGGGGTGAAAACTTTTTGAATTTGAAGATCAAGGTAAATTGTACTTCATTTGTCTTGCGGAAAACATGCAAGTATCTTCTGCTGCTTCCGAATGGCAGTACTACATGGAAAAAAAATGATAATAAGAAAAATTTGGACATTCAAAAGTTTTCACCCCCTGACTCTTAATGCATCGTGTTTCCTTCTGGAGCATGTTTGGATCTTTTTTAATAGTTGTGTTTGAGTCCCTCAATTGTCCTCAATGTGAAAAGATGGATCTCAAAAGAATACAGTCACTGCTGGAAACGGCTCAAATATGCAAAAGATGCTGGAAAACTGAAGAATCTGCAGGACCTGGAGGATTTTTCTGACAAACAGTGCTCAGTTTAACTGTTCAGAACAAACAAGGGACTCATGAACGACCATCACAAAACAAAAAAAAAACAGTCGTAGATCATCCAGGTAACCACACACAGTATTAGGAACCAAAAGTTTCCAAACTTTTGAAGGGGGACTGTATGTAAACATCTTTTATGTAAAATATCTACCTGAGGACAGTACTAAATAAAAAATAACATGCATTTTGCATGATCTCTCTTATTTTGTTAAAATTATTCACATTTTCACAGATTCTGCAAGGGGTTCCCAAACTTTCACATACCCCTGAATATATTACATTATATGTAGACCATAAATGTAATCTATAAAAGCCCTATTTATTATTCACAAATAACAATGCCACATGAAAAAAATGTGCATTCTTAATGGCCACATCTGTATATTGCAGCTCTTTAATCAAATGTGTTTATGATGCAATTTTGATGTCATGACATTAAGAAACACTCAATAATCAGTGACATTTGATGTTATTGACATCCAACCTGCACAATTCGTGACACATCTGATATTGTTTTTTAGAATTCACAGTGCATTTATAATGCCTTTTGTTCTTTTTAGAATTTTAAAGCCCCTGGTCATGATAAACTGACATTACATGGAAATCTCCATCATGGTTCTTTAAAAACAACTGTGTTCCACAGAAAGAAACAACATTATGGGTTTAAAACGATATAAGGATGAGTAAATAATGACAGCATTTAACTATCCCTTTAGGACTGATATTCAGCTGACATTTGAATCCTTTTATAAAAGAGAACAGAGGAGATATATTCTGAGATATATAAAAAGAAGCAGAGAGAATTTGACTAGGAATGATAGGAGAAGTCAGGTAATAAAAGAGTGTAAAACAGAGGTGTCAGGACCAGCACAAGGAGCCAGCAATGCTTACTCAGCAAAGGCTCAGACATTTCGATCCCATTCCATTACGTTGCAAGAAAAAAAAGGCTGATCCCCAGGTGTTAATGACTCCTACGACATGGAAAACGTCGGGGGAAGGGACACGACGGGGAATCAGAGAGAGGCGCATGTAGGATGCATGCTCTACCATGGATTTGATAATACAACACATCCAGCTCATTCACAAACAGCCGTTCCTTGAAAGATCAACTTTTACGCTGACATTCTTTTCTTTTCTACACCAAACAAAAAGATTTGACACATAAGGTGGGGGATGAAACATCAAAGCTGTTTGAGAAAGCAAAGACTGGCGCAGATGCACGGAAGAGGAAGACGGGCTAAAAGAATCTTTTCTGTGATGTTTTGATGTTGCTTTCCAAAAAGAATTATTTACAATATGACCTCATGAGTCAACTATCAAGATTTGAAGGACATAAGTGATTCAATCAAAGCTTGGGCAAAACAAAGACAGGCATCCAACATGTCTTCCGTCTATGGAGAATTTCAATTTCATTGCACAACGAAAAACAATTTTAAAAGCAAATATAAAACCTTCAAGCAATCAAATTTGACCGATCCGATAAAATAGCTTAGCTATAACAGAACGTCTTCACAAAACGCAGTTAACAGTGGGTGCAAAAAATCATTTAAAATAGTGATAAGAACAATAAATAATGCAGTGCTTTGTATTAGAGCTGTTTGGCTGGAATTCATTCACCTTCAGCCACTGACACCCTCTGTGCCGCTCCAAGCTAATGGAAGCACACTGGCAGAACGAATGGCAGCAGAAATCAAGTCATTTACGCAAAGCATCCGTATGGCGCACTTGGACACACACACTCTCAGCTCTGCGCCATAGGAGAGCTCATTCTCCCTCCCCAAATAATCCATTTCCCCACCACAATGAATATTTGATACGGTTCACATAACGTGCTTTGGCGTGTGAGAGCAGATGCATGGTGGGGCACCAATGGGTGACAGGAAGCGACATGAGTGCATGAGGGTATTCACATTAGCATTGGCAGTTTCTTTGCTAAATAAAACAAAAATGAGGTCTCTTATGGCAACTATTTCATGTACAAAGCTTCAGACATTCTGTGCTGCACAACAAAGACTCCGCATGCAATCGTTGCACATTGTGTCGTAGGATATAACTCACATCAAAATAACTTGGTCCAAGCATCTCCAACCACAACTGTGGCACATTTCCTATAGATCTGGGTTCGCAATCTAACCACGTAACTTTCAAGGGAACTATAAAATCATAGGCTGACCCATTTCTTTTGATGTATGAGGGGTGCTTCTGGCACAGTTTATGTTTTCATTGAGAAGCGAAAACCAAATCGTTCGATCTAAGCCCTTTCCGTTCCCAGCACCATAAAGCCGTCTGATTGGTTGGTCCGAGCCAGGCTGTTTATCTGTCTTGATGCAGTGACATCAAAGCGCTGACAGTCATTAGCACTCTGGGATTGGTACTGGGGAATTTCACGCTGTCGAAGTATATGAGAATGAGATGAGGGAGAAAATCTGACAGAGTTCAGAAAGATGGGACACCAACACAGGGCGATTGCCCTTATTAACCAGCCACATTGGCGATATCCAGCGACCAGCGCACAGTGATGTGGCGTAAATGTCACATTTTGGAGCTCTAGGGGAATTTATGAATTATTTATATAAGACAACCCATCACAAATCCATCTTCATCGCCTCATTACGAACACAGGCAGAATTGAGAGAACGAGATATAGTGGGATGTAACTCTAAACAAGCATTTGTTTTTAATTTTTCATGCATCTGTATAGATGAAAGTCTATGTCGTCTTTATAGACCATGAAATTAACATTTTGCTGCTTTTAGTACTTTTTACAGTATATGCTAGTGTCTTAAAATATGATGAAAGTGACTTTTTGTATTAGTGACTCCTAATAACACCTGAACTTGACTAACTGGCAACTTATTTTTAGCTATGGCAAAACTAAAGCCTACCAGCTATTTTAAAAAGGCAATCTCTTAAATAAAAATAGTCTTTTTTAAAAAATACATCAACTGTGAAAATGGCCTGTCAAGCAATTTAACAGATCTGTTTGGGTGATGCAATCACAGGTTGCTAGATGATACACATTGCTGTTTGTCTCTCATTTGTTACATGCACTAACACTGAAAATAAATTGGTGTAGAAACAATTTTCACTCAGAAAGTGGCAGCAAATTTTGCAATTCATTACAAAGAAATGGCAAGCACAGGGAATTTTCTTGTGAAATTAACTCCAATAAAACTCTGATTTCACGACTTTCATTAGAGTTTTATGTTGACAAAGCACAGCAACATCTGCACACTGTGTTATTTTTGTACTATACCTGTACTAAATTAAAGAGGTCATCAGATTTTCCACAAGCTGATATGATTCTATAACATACTTTGGTTAAAATTTCTCAGTGGTAGTGTAAAAACACCCTTTTTACCTTGTCAAAATCAGCTCTTTTTGACAGTAACCCATTTTGTTGCATGTCTCTTTAAATGCTAATGAGCTCTGCTCACCCCGCCCCTCTCTTCTGTGGGGTGACGAGCCAGTCTGTTTACTTTAGCCACATTTAGCCGCGAAACTTGCTAACTAGCACATTATTAAAAAAGGCCATTTGCAAAGATGCATAAAAACCCTTATACTCACAAATACATCACAAATTATTCACGATAACATAGACGCATTTATGTAGATGGCCAGGCTCATTAGTAATGTTAATCCTCTGCGTTTTCAGTGGCTCAGATGTCAGGAGTAAATGGTGACTTCTATGATCATCATTACATCCAACAACAGAACACCTCAATCGCAGATGTTCTTGTCTTCCCCTGCACCGGAGTCGAAACAATGGCGGCCAAAGAGTCGAACTGTTCACAGCTCAATCAGGGCGGGTCTAAGTTAAGACCTGTCAATCAACTATCGTATGAGTGGCCTTTGTCGGTGTGACGTCACACTAACAAGAAGCTGAGAATGGCTTGATTTGGGTGAATTTTTATCATAATAGAATGGTTGTGTACACACACTGCCAACACACATTTATGTTCAAACAACATGCAAAAATGAGTTTTGCATCCGATGACCCCTTTAACGTCAGATGCTTTACGATCTAAATTTTTGGTGTATTAATTTAGCTTGCATTTATGCAAAGCACATTATCTGTCACCGCAGTTTCCTTTTTTTTATTATATTCTCAGAAACTAAATTTAAAACTTATTTTAGCACAGTGGTTGACAGATGAGAGGCCAGCTCTTTAATCATGTCCGAGACTCATCAGAACCAACTAGCGTTTACACTAGAATCACATGCATTTTTGACCACCTTTGTATGTGGTTTGAGCGATCATAAAATGTTTTGGAACACCAAGTGAACATGGAATCTAAAACAGAGAAGACCTGAATTGACTCACCTGTATTCTGCACTGCATTCAGGTAGCTGTCATCACCATTCACCTGCAGGGAGGGGAAAAAGGAAACGAGTTCAAATACAGCAAGCTGACAGAATTATGAATTGATTTGTTCAGAACACTAAACCGTCTGTTTTTCGGGAAAAGTGAAGTTTTATCTTCTTAGACGTGACAGACATTTGAACAGCGGTACGTTCCGTTTCTGCCTACCCTTCTGTCTGCCTCAGAGGAAGCTGCGAGAGTCACTTCTGACAGGGAACTATGATAATATCTGTTAATATTTTAACTGATTTATTTCGGCATATTCTCGTACTGCACTGCGACTGAAGTGCAATTAGCAGATGAGTTAGTATTTTAATCTTTAAAACTAACTGCTGTCTTACAATGAAAGAATATATATAATATATAACATACAGTCCTACAGACAGTTTCAGTGCAAACAATGCTAAGCCAATGTGCTTTAGTTGCAGAGGTTCTCAGTTCTGATTTTCGAATTGTAATATTTAAGCTGAAAAAAAAAAAAAAAAAATCAAGCTACTAATACATTAATCAAATCCGGCACTGGGTTTTCAAAGCATTCAGCTAAAATTTAGGCAGCTGTCAAGGTTGAGTACACCCTAGAAATCTGAGGATTGCTGATAGAGCGTCATTGAGGCAGCAGTAAGGAACTAAAGCTGCTTCTGTGACTTGAAATGCAATGAGCGATTTCAGTGAGGCAGGAAAACGGCTGTAAAGGGTTTTCCAGAACCAATTGGACTCTGTTCTCCCAACCGATTTTTTGCTAAGCATCAGAAACCATAAAGGCTTGTAATCCTAAATTTGACCTAGCACTCATCACTGACCCTTAAGAATATTTAAACATTTCTTTTATAGTGTTTACCAGTTCGCCAAAAAAGGAATAGTTCACCTAAAAAAAAAAAAACACCCACTCTCATGTCTTTCAAAACTAGTGTGATTTTCTTTCTTCTGTGCATCAAAAGGAGTTATTTATAGCAGAAAGCTCAAACTGCTTTCTCCATACAAAGACAGTGAGTTTTGATGGTTGTCAAGCAATAGTTTCAATATAAATACAAATTCCAGTCCATTTCTCACACAGAGCCATCATATGGCTTCAAAAGACTTGTACAAAATTTATAGCATGAGTCATACGAAACACTTTTTGAGTTCGACAAACCTACATGGAAGAAAGCAAAACAGTCATTCTGTTAAACATTTGTGGTCCACAAGAGAAAATAAAAACATAGAGGTTTGGAATGACATGAAGGTGAGTAAATAATAACCAATTTTTCATTTTTGGAAGAACAGCTAAAACTTCACAATAATACAAAAGTAATCTAACACAACTTTAGTCCATCAATTAACATCTTGTGAAGCGAAAAGCTGCATGTTTGTAAGAAACAAATCCACCTCTATAGGGTGTTTTAACTTGAAACCATCACTTCCTACCAAAATATGAGTACATAATCCATAATAATACCTCCTCCAGTGAAAAAGGCCATATCCTGTTGTCCTCTCACATCAAAATCCACCCACATATTGGTTTAGAACTGTTTTGTACTGTTTTCGCTTGTAAACGGTGCTAGATATGTGCATATTTCTTCTGATTCAGACAAGACTGCAGAAAACAATATTACAGATAGGACTTTTAAATTATTGTTTTGCTTTTATAAGCCGTTTAGACTCTCATTCTGACGGCACCCATTTGCTTAGCAAGTGATGTAATGCTAAACGTCTCCAAATCCATTTTGATGAAGAAACAAACTTATCTTGAATGACCTGAGGGTGAAAATACTTTCAGCTAATTTTCATCTTCAGATGAACTATTCCTTCAAAACACCTTTGATTCTATCCTGCACAGTCATTTTTCAAACACGCCTTTGGATGAAAACATGCTATTGATTTACTCCATTAATTTATGACCAATAAACCGATCTGGGGATTTAGCTTCACCAGCCAGGCTAATTGCATTATAGATAACAAGCTCCAGTTATGCACCCTGATATTTGTGCTCATATCAACACACTCAGGTCAGTTACGGCCATAATTGCATCTGTCATTCTCATTCACCAGCAGCAACTGCGGCCACTGTGAAACTGTCCTTGATTATGTTTCTTTGCATAAAATAGCAAAACATACAACAAAAACCTGATTTAAACAGCATCCTTATTTTTGACTCAAATTTAGCTTTCCATTTCAAATGACACCTAAGAAACGGTATAGCACAGATGAGTAAATATATGAGCAGGTGTGTCTTACTGACAGCTGCAAACACAAGAAGGAACATAACAACCTTGATGTCTAGCCTATAGCACATATCCGGTGTGCTGCTATTTTGTATCCCAGAAGTATACTTGCAAAACGCATGCAGATATATAAAATCAATCTGGTGTATGACAATGGAGCATAGCCTTCCAGATTTGTTGGTGCTGTAAAATTTTCATAATCAAGAGGAGCATAAAGTCTCTAATAGAGCACGGCAGGCATATTACTCATTAATTCCTTCCCATAGTGCTGTTGTTTCACCGCCCAAACAGATGTTAAGATGCTCCAGCTCTGTAGTGGATGTGAACTGAGATGAAGGTACAATTATCTAGCTGCTAGATAACACTGATGCCTCTGTAAATTTCTTTACGATGTGCTAAGAAAAACAAGCCATTTAGTAGCAGTTTAGAACAAATCTTGTTTGAATCATTTCCCTTGAATCTTTCACAAGTGGATGTTTCTTTGTCTTTGTGCTGAGTTTGAAGACTCTTAAGTGTAGATCCGCTCTATTACCCAAGAAATCAGCCATTCTTTTCAAACAGTCCTAATAGTGAATTCTTCTCCACATCCCCTGAAATGCCATTATGCGTGTGGGTCAATAATTTTGTTCTAGCATGCTCATCAAACTCATTAGTCTTACAGCAGAATATGGGTCAATGTGTTGTATTTTTGAATCTTTGTGCTTTACAAGCTCTGAGCTTTGTGCATTCACAACTGAAACTGAAAACAAAAAAGGTGCTTATTTAACGATAACTGAATTTAAATTGAATCTACTAATTCTCCATGTCTAACGTGTATCATTTAAGCGACATTTCCTCCTTACAGCATGTCAGATCCTCTATTAGAGGGAGGTGGCTTTGCTTGAATCCATTAAACAGCATGTGAGTGTTTTATTGCACAATGACAGATATAAGATGCTGAACTAGATTTGGCCGAAAGGCGCACTTTGTAATCATGCTGCATTAATATTAGTGGCTCAAAGGAATACAAATGGTGTTAGCAAATGTAATAAAGCCATTTAGGTGTATTCCGCGCTATTACTGAACAGACCTAAAGGCGCATCTTACCTCCAGCAAGACTGCAAACACACCGAGCAGGGCGAGCATCCTCCACACTCTTGGATCCATCCCTATCTCCGGGTATGGGTCAGAGTCATTGTCCGGTATTAAGAAGCCACCTCCGGAGCAGGGTGTATTCGCGAATGAGCGCTGTTCAGACGGATTGAATGGCACAGTTGCGCGGATGCCGTATAAGAGCCTCGGTTTCCAGGGTGAGTGATGCGATGCTCCGTGACCCGCCGTAGGTTGATAGATGATGTCTAATCGGTGTTGTGGAGTAGTGTCACGGACGCGCACACACCCCTCGTAGCGACCCACGCGCAGCGCTACGTCTCCAAGCGCTCACGCACCCCGTGCGCGCCGCACCGATGAACCACCAGCCAACAAACTGGGCGTCACTGCTGCCTCAGTGCAGTCCTGGCAATATTAACAATAATAAATTAACAATAACATATAACAGTTTGTGAAACATGAATGAACAATTAAAATACTACCTACAACTATAAAGAAATATTTTTGCCCAGCAGTCTTCGATTTTTCCGGAAATATAAATAAATTTTGAAGAACACTGTAAAGAAATGGAAAAAAAAGAATATTTAATGTTTCGAATATTATTGGAGTACCTTTTACAAGAAAATACTATTTCAGTCCTTCTACTTCAAAATGTAAAGTTTAAAGTTTTTATTATTTTATTATGTTCCTTGAGGTTTACTAGTTTTTTTTTTTTAAACGAAACAAATTTCGTTGCTGTACCTGTCAGTCATATGGCCTATTGGGCGGGCATTGGTCATTCAAAGTGGCCTAAATTCCCAGAACTTCTGCAGTCAGTCTGAAGGTCTGGCTACGCGAGACTAGTCATTTACTCACAATAGCATTATAAAATCATTTACTTACAGTTTGTGATGCAGCTGCAGTCAGATCTAGAACCGCTACATGCCATTAAAAATAAACTATCTCCTTGTTCCTTATGCTGGGATACTTCTGATATCTGTACGAAGATGCGAACAAGCTGTTAAAGGTCCACTGAAGTGCCTTGAAACACGCAAGGTAATTCCATGTGATGACGTAAATTCAACTGAAACAGGAAATCAGCCAAACCCCCTTTTTAAAATAGCTAATAGCGTTGCAGCCAGAGCCGCCGAGGCGAATTTGACAGCTTATGACAGCCACAGTCTAATAGATTACCCCCTAGATTCAATATGAAACTCTTACTAAAACAAAATAGTGATCATCATCATGCTGAGACTGTGTAGTTTTAAAATATGCCGACTCGCGCATATGATCCGCGGACTGAAGCCAATATTGGTGGAAGTTAGAGACTGTAAGTTTTGAATGCTTATATCTTGTAAATGTGAAATTTGTTGTTTTGGAGCACACTAGATTATATATTACCTTAAGGCTAATATATTCATACTAAAAGCCAAAAAACTTTCATTTTGATTTCATGGGGACGTCAAAATGAATGTTCTTTCACTTCATTTGTCCTATTGAGGACAGACTTAAAGGAGGCGCGTTCACATACTACTGAATCACGTCGAAAGGTCACACGGAACGTAGGTGGGAATTTTTATTTTTTGAAAACAATGACCGATCGTTTCGCTAGATAAGACCCTTTTTCCTCAGCTGAGATTGTTTAGAGCCCTTTGAAGCTGCATTTAAACTACATTTTGGAAGTTTAAATTCGGGGCACCAATGAAGTCCATTATAAGCAGAATAATCCTGAAATGTTTTCCTCAAAAAACATATTTTTTTTTACAACTGAAGACAGAAAGACATAAACATCCTGAATGACAAGGAGGTGAGTAAATTATTTGTAAATTGTTGTTCTGGAAGTGGAGTTTCCCTTTAAGCTAGTGGACTGTGTCAGAAAGCGAATGTGCATCTGTGTAGATAAAATAGCAGTGATAGTAATTTCCATTTGCTTTTATTGTGTCGCGACACTCACATTCAGTGTATTCAAGTGATCAGCCATTAAGCTACTGAATGCCAGTGGGCTGGGCCTATGGTGAGAAGATGTCACCTTGTACCTCAGATCCAAACGAGCTGTTTTTGGAGCTTGAATGAATAAATACTTTGTCTATACTGAGGAGGATGTTTTAAGCTATGAAACTTGCAGGATGTTTTAATGGTACAAATACCTCTTAAATGCAAAACAATCAAGGCACATTTGATTTCTCACGTCATTATACCTTTAAATTAAATCTGTTACGTCTGTTGTGAACAATGTGAAAATGAATGAAAAGTGCTGACAGCTGCATTTAATTAAGATCTGCTCCTATTTTACCAATTTTTTTTATGTGTTTTTAGAGCACTGCACATTTTAACCAATCACACATGATTCTGTTGAGTTTCTGAATGCAGTGGCCAATCAGAGGCATTTAGATGAGTCATTGGTGAAACACCAGAGTTCAGTGGGCATGCTTCCTGATGGAATTCTGCGATTCTGTAAGGGATTATTTTCACTACGTAGACAGCTTCACTGATTATAACAATAGTTTTTTGAAGTTAGTGATAATGTTCTTCACTCGCTTTCTGTATATAATTTATTCGCTGTTTGAATAACTGTGGAAATCAAAACGTTATAATAGCAACTTACAATCTTTTTATTAAATTGTGATATTGTTAAACAAATTCAGTCCTATTAAAATATTGTATTAGCCTACAGGACAACCTGGTACTTGCCTAAACAGAGGGTTTATGATGTTTGTGGTTAATAACATTAGGCTACTTTTAGCCTTACCCTGGAGTTGGTCCAACCTCTACTCGAATGTGACCCTGGACAACAAAACCTTAAGTAGCATGGGTATATTTGTAGCAATAGCCAACAACAATACATTGTATGGGTCAAAATTATCGATTTTTCTTTTATGCCAAAAATCATTAGGGTATTAAGTAAAGGTCGAGTTCCATGAAGATATTTTGTAAATTTCCTACCATAAATATATCAAAACCTAATTATTGATTAGTAATATGCATTGCTAAAAACTTAATCGGGACAGTTTTAAAGGTGATTTTCTCAACGTTTAGATTTTTTTGCATCTTTAGATTCCAGATTATTCCAGATTTTCAAATCGTTGTGTCTCGGACAAATATTGTCCTATTCTAACAAACCATACATCAATGGAAAGCTTTCAGGTGATGTATAAATCTCAAAATGAACCCTTATGACTGGTTTTATGGTACAGGGTCACAGGAACTAAAATAATTATTCACTGATTGTTATTCAGTGTTGAGTCAGTGAGTTAAACTTTAGAACTGAATCAGCGTGAGTTGTGAGTGAATTATTCAGATCGAGTTTGGGAATCGGATCAACTGACTCACTGAAAAATCCAATTCAAACAAATCATTTCTTCTTCTCAACTACTCTCATAAATTGTCCATGGAGACCAAGACTGGATGCTAAGACAGCATATAATGACAGCATATAATTTATGTAATGAAAAAGCAACTCTTTTTTGCTGTTCATAGGATGTCACAGAGACAGGTGTGACTGCTCATAACACCTATTTTGGTGACATCCAGGTCCTATCAGGCACTAGAGTCATTTTACACTTACAGCATGTTTATCTAACTTTAGGTAAGCACGATCTTACAGGGTTTTATGCGTGGGACTTCACATTGGGGGTTTCATAAAGCTTGTCTAACCACTTTGAGACAATCTCTATTGTTAAAAGTCTGAATAAAAACCTCTATAATGAATCATCTGCTTTGTTATTCGAGAGATTATTTCAAAAGCCTTTTCTTCCCGTGTTTTTTTTTAATATATCATTGTGCATTTAACCTCTAAATGTGCGTAAATATAAAAAAGTGACTTTTCTCAACAAACGTTTGTTTGTTTTACACGCAACAGTAGAGAGGTGAATACGAGGTCTGAATCATCACAAAAGAAAAAGACCTGGAGGGATTTTGAATAAAACCAGCAGCGGAACATTATAAACTGCAGAAAAGAACTAGAGGGCAGAAAAATAAGAAAATGAATTCTTTGTGTGGGTGTTAGGCAGGAAGAACAGAATATGTTCCTCACAAATTATCATGATTAACACACTAAGTAGTCGAAAAAATACACCTAAAAGGATTTATGGACATTTTCAGAAAACGCAGCAACTTAGAAAGTCACATCTGAGCAGTGTTTCACATGGAAATCAAGATTCTTCCATATACATCCATCCATTCTATAACAACAACTATTCATTCTAAAGCATTTATGGGATAGTATGAGTTGAATTACTTTCAATAAAAATAAATAGAGCAGAGCATAATAGATTTAGCTGCTTCATGTTTGCTCATAATAATAAAGCTACAGCTGGGAAGCCCAGCATGAGTGACCTTCTGCTGGTGGCATGCAAAGTCACCCACAGAGCCTTCGCACCCACACAAGTATGCATACATTACCCTCTCAATCCTCCCTTTCTCCCACCACACTCATGACCTGATCATTGGCACTGACGTGTTTTACAGTCGTGTTATATCTCTGTGCCGCAGAGACACCTGCTCCACGATGATCTGTGGTTATAATGGGGGAAACAAGAATTTTACTGGTGCACCGCTTTGATGGATGCGGTGTTGTCATGGCAACACAATGGTTAAACTGCCAGCAGTACCTCCAACTCTAACAGCACATTTAAGGATTTTTAAGAGACAATTGTCTTTGTGCTCTCTGTAAAAATTGGGTCATGAAAGTGGGGGGGATGGGAGGGGGGTAAAAAGAGAGAGTCAGAACCTGAAAGTGCCATTGTCTAGAAATGACACTAAAAAGGGCAATTTTAAAAGAGATGTATGTTTTATCTTGGCAACAAATACATCAGTGAGTCATAATGCTTTCTTTTTTTATACAGCCACGCAAAAATCCACACACACATTTGGGGGTTCTGTGTGTCTATCATAACTGTTTTTACCCAGAGGCATCAGTTCTCAGTTCTATTAACCCCTTCTAAAGCAGCCAATCCTCACCCAGTTGGTATGGAAACAGATAAAAAAGATGAAAGGAATCAGACTCTTTTTTTTCTTTTCCATATGATATTAACAGATATTCAGTAATAGTTTGCAAAAGTATGAGCAACCATTGACCCTTGGGTCATTGGGATTATTTCTTCCAAGGAGGACAAAAGATGAAATGTTAAAGAACATTTTCCTAACAATGAAAGTGAATGGTGACCAACACTTGTCATGCTCCAAAAAATGAACAAAAATCGAAATAAAAGTGGTCCTTATGATGCAAGCGCTACATGCACATACTGTATATGCGCATATTTAATTAAATCTTCTCATTTTTGAGGTTGAAAAGTCACTATTCACTTCCATTGAAAAGGTAAATAGCAGCATTAATATGTGACTCTGAATCACAAAACCAGCCATAAGGGTCCATTTTAAGAAATTGAGATTAATACATGAGCTTTCCATTGATGTATGGCTTGTTAGGATACAACAATATTTGGCTGAGATACAACTATGTGAAAATCTGGAATCTGAGGGTGCAAAAATCAAAATATTGAGAAATTTGCCTTTAAAGTTGTCCAAATAAAGTTCTTAGCAAAACATATTACTAATCAAAAATTAAGTACTGATATATTTATGGTAGGAAATGTACAAAATATCTTCATAGAACATAATCTTTACTTAATACCCTAATGATTTTTGGCATAAAAGAAAAATCTTAACCCATACAATGTATTGTAGGCTATTGCACATATGTATACAAATATACCCGTGCTACTTAAGACTGGTTTTGTGGTCCAGGGTCACATATTTCCTTTTATGTTTTATCTTAATATAGGTTTGGAACAACATACGGTTGAATGGTAACACTTTACAAGGTGGTTCCATTTGTTAACATTATTTAACATGAACTAACCATGAAAATACTCCTAAAGCATTTATTATTCTTAGCTTAAGTCTTAGTTAATACACTATTAAAATGAAAAGTTGTCTATGTTAATCTACAGTTATTTAATGGATCTGAGCTAACACAACAAGCTAGCAAAAATTAAATAATGTTTAAATACTGCTCATTGTCAGTTAAAGTGTAACTGATTGAATAAATTATGATAGAATTTGCTTTTTTTATAAAGACTAGCAGTCATTACAGGCAATGAAAACAAGGGACAAATCACACCACATATCAGAACATGAAGGTGAGATATTAGTGTTAGATATTTATAACAGCTATCTGGCTTATTCAGACAGGTCTGAACTTATTTGTATGCACCATTTCTATTGCATCATGTTCTGGAGCTTTTTTTTGACATAATTAAGCTGTTATGTTTATTGTCAAATTTAGCATTCAGCATACACTTAAAAAACAGAAGGCAAACCTTGCGTGGTAAATTTCACTTCAAATTTCCAACATGATACAGACTTCCTTTTTCATTTAAATATTTAGAGTTGAATACTAAAATACCCAGACTTCCTTGCTTCCTCTATCCGTATCCCTCCTCAGAGTTTGGCAGTGGGACAACAGCAGAACGTTTAGTGTTGGCTGCCGCAGGCACTCTGGGTGCTGTTGTAAGATAGCGTTTGAAGCAGCGCATGCTGTCGAAGATGCGAGCAGCCTTATTGAGGCTTCTGTTAATGAAGGATCTCAACAACATTTGCTAATGTACCAAACATCAATCTTGTTTCACAATAAAGAAGTTTAAAATGAGAATGAAACTGATTTGCTCCATTAAGGTTTTGAAATTACCAGGTAAATATGGTTGAGACAGACAGACAGATAGAGTCTTTGTCTGCTGATCAAAGAAAAATAATAAACCCCTCCTTTAAAATAAGGCAAAACATCCGTTTCAGAAATGCATACTAAAAGTCTTTAATTTGATGCATGTAAAACATGCAAGATTTATAGCTTGGCCATATAAAAAGACCAAAAGTAATGAGTCCTGGCAGACCTTTGATTTATATGTCAATCTGACCTGACACACTGATGCAGAGGTTGCTGAAGAAGGAAATATTTGTGCTTTTCCAGCACATATTTCATCCGTCTCTCCATCTCTGGTCCCCTTGCGCCTTCTGTGCTGACACTTCATTTGTGACCAATAGATAATGGGCAGATATATGAATTCTGTGTGTCAAGAGACAACAACAGAAAATGGTGAGACACCACCTCTCTTACCATGGAAGCATCTCTAAACAATTACTCTCATTAATAGCTCCCTGCTCTCCTATTTCTGCCTGCCACTAGCAAGATTATCAAGATAATGGGTTTGGCTTTAATAATAAGCACTTAAGACTAATTGTCCAACTAGCTGAAAACGCAAATAAACATTACAGCTTTGGGATGGGCAGCATCTAATGAGATCATTAGAGAGGGTGAAACAAAACAATTTAAGAAGAAATACCGCCATCTAGTGCAGAAAATAGAAGTAGTGTGAGTTGTACAAAATAATAATAATAATAATAACACATCCTGTGTCCGACAATGGAGATTTTATATTTTCTATAACTATCAAGAGAAACAATAAGTTGTGATCATACTGTAGTGCAAAAAGCTCACGTATTATTTGAACATTTTAACATGTAGCATTTGAACAAAAACTTATTTTAATGGCGAATTTGACATTATAAATCCACCGTGTGTTTGATTTGATCTTATTTGATCACTTTAATATAATAAATCCAACCTAAGTAGATTCCATAGATTGTTTTTGTCAAAAACATTATGTGACAAACAGATAGACACCTGAAGGCTTTGTTCACGTCCTACCATTTTAAGCTCCGGATATTCCGCCTCTTTACTCTGACGTAACGTGACTGGCACGGTCCTCCACCAATAAGCACTTTCAGGGAAAATGATTGGCAGCGACATCGACCAATGAGCGTCCGAGCTCCGGCAGCTATGGCGTCTGCTGATTTGCAACCCGCCGAAATAAGATCGGTGAAGAAGGAGACCTTCGATCGGTTCGCCATGGACTGTTCTAGGATCAGTAAGCTTTAAATACGACTCTAACCATAGAGCGGTAAGTAAGAATACTGTCAGTAACTTGTGTCTGATTCAAGGTTAGTGTTCGTAACCAGAACAGTCCGAACGAAACGGAGGTTTGGAGGTTTTTGAGCACATAATTACGGTGGAATATCACGTTTCAAACATAATGGTGGCTTTGGCCTGTCCTACTATTCATCTAAACAAGTAGATTATCTTTCCTCTCAAAGTCAGCTCTGACTTTTGCACTCGGGTTTATGTGTATATACCTTGTCGACATGTGAATAAACGAAACATTATATCACATACACATTCTTTATTAAACGCAGGTGCTGCAACCCAGTTTTATTTACTGGGTGGTTGTAATGCACAGAGTGTGTAAGAAACATACAGTCGCGCGCTCACATGCACGCGCTCAAAACTTCAGCAGTCGGTGACGCTGTCAAAAGCGTCATGTTGCCTGACGTTCCCACCTGTATCTTTGAAAAAATATGTTATAATGTAGCTATAAGATCGGTCTTCTTTCCTACAGCAAGATTTTGTGGTCTTCTTTATTTGGAATAAATGCTAAACAAATATAGCATATGTAAAATGTAAGACATATCCTACAAAATACTACATAGGATTCGTCAAGTTTAGCATGTTTGGAAACATGCAAGCTGAACATGTGAGTTTTGCAGACTGAAAAAGAAACAATTCTGAATGTTTTAACATTGTACTCAGTATTTTTAAAGGATTAATCTGAACAGAAAATTGGTGTGCATGTATTAAATAATAGATAAATATAAATAACGTTTTATTACTTCAATTAAATAAATAATAATTTTAAAAAATTAATTCAAAATTGACTACTTTTTTTGGAAACTGAAACACCTTTTTTTAAGATTCTTTGACGAATAAATAGTTAAAAAGAATGGCATTTATTTAAAATAGAAATATTTTGTTAGTCTTTACTATCACTTTTTAACAATTTAACACTGAATAAAAGTCTTAATTTCTTTCAAAGAATTTACTGACCTCAAACTTTAAACGGTAGTGTATTTTTTATAAATAAAATTTTTAATAATTTTAATAATAATCTATTTTAAATAAATGCTGTTCTTTTTAATGTTTTATTCATCAAAGAATCCTTTAAAAAGTATCACAGTTTCCAAAATAATATTAAGCAGCACAACTGTTTGCAGCACTGATAATAAATCAGCATATTAGAATGATTTCTAAAGGACCATGTTACACTGAATACTGAAGTAATTATGCTGGAAATTCAGCTTTGATCACCGAAAAATAGTATATTAAAATAATAAAACACTATTTTAAATTGCAGTAATATTTTACAACTGTTTTTTCTGTATTTTTGATCAAATAAATGCAGCCTTGATGAGCAGAGAAGACGTTTTAAAAACATTAAAATCTTACTGATCCCAAACTTTTGAATGGCAGTGTATATCTATTTATACATATACATGTTTATCTAACTGTACTTTATTTATTTCTCTTTTTTAGATACAAAGTTGTGTTAAAAAGCTGGTCATCATCGTTGCTTGTGAAAAAAAAAAAAAATGGATCCATCTGCAGGTATGCACATGTCCGCCGTTCCCCAGAACAGCGATGTTGTCCACGTCTCGGTCGGTAACCCCATTATAACCATGTACCAGCCTCAGCCACAACCTCCAAACATTGCACAAATCATCACACAGCATGTGGTACCTCAAGAAGTCTCCTGTCAGGGTGTACCGCACACTATCCAATCCCACGTCCAAATGGCAACTCACATCCAAACTCAGTCACACATCCAGCCTGCTCCACATCTGCAGCACCCACCGCAAACCCATGTGGAAGCACAGGCTCATATGCCGACCCAAGACCACGTATCAACACAAGGTCCATCAGAAGTCCAGAGTGCCGCACCTTCTCAAGACGGTTCTGTGAATTCACTGCAACTCCCTTTTGCAGAAGTAGCCTCCCTGCTGGACCCTAACATGAAGAGTTCAAAGGCCCGTAAGTACCAGATTCATTACGAGGAGGTGAAAAGGAGATTGGAACCACCTGAGAAGATGTCTCTCAGATCTCTAGCTGCCTACACGAGAGTGAGCCGAGGTCCGGCTAGTAAGAAAACGCTCTTGGAGTCCCTAAATGTCTTTGGACTGTCACCAAGCACCAATACAGCAGTATCCAGTTCCTTTTCCAAACTGACTGAAGGTAAATATTTTTTAAATATATAAATATATTTAAAATATGTAAGCCTGGACCACAAAACCAGTCTTAAGTAGCAGGGTTATATTTGTAGCAATAGCCAAAAATACATGATATGGGTCAAAATTATCCATTTTTCTTTTATGCCAAAAATCATTAGGATATTAAGTAAAGATTATGTTGCATGAAGATATTTTGTACATTTCTTACCGTAAATATATCAAAACTTAATTTTTGATTAGTAATATGCATTACTAAGAACTTCATTTGGACAACTTTAAAGGCGATTTTCTCAATATCTCTTTTTTTTTTTTGCACCCTCAGATTCCAGATTTTCAAATAGTTGTATCTCTGCCAAATATTGTCCTATCCCAACAAACCATACATCAATGGAAAGCTTATTTATTCATAGCTTTTTGCACACCAAATGAATCATCAGTATCATTTTGGACCCCACTGACTTTCATTCTATAGGCAAAATTATAATAGCTAAAATATGGTTTAAAATATCTTGTTTTGTAGATAAAAGTAAGTCATACAGGTTTAAAACAACATGAGAGTGAGTACATGATGACATAAGTTGTATTTTTAGGGTGAACTATCCCTTTAAACACAACCAGAAATGAATTTTGACACAAAAAAAAGCAAATGAATTCTACATAATTACATGGAATTTCATTATTTTCAGGTGACACAGCTGCCCTTTGCAAGGACATGAAAGATTTTGCACTGCAATATGTCGATTATGAGAATATGGCGAAACAGTTGCTACCTGAAACAAACCAAGTGCAACACTGGTCAAAAATCATTGAAACAAGGTAAAGTGCCAGTAGAAAGAACGATAGGGATGCACTGAAATTCTGGGCCGAAACCAAAAATCCTCTATGCAACTGGTTCGGCATAAGTTTGTGTCCGTTTTTTTTTTCTGGCCAATAATTTTCGGCAGCCTAAATTTCGGTGTACCCCTAATAAACGATTCTGTACTGATTCAAAAAGTAATTTTGGGTGTTTTCTGCTGTTACACAGGAACTATCTAGAGGAGATGCGGAAGATTTTCAATGATCCTGTGAATACACGTTTGTTCTCCAACGTTACGCATGGTCTTGGTAACGGCATGATGGACGTGGCTCTTGATATCATAGACACCGTCATCGACCGTCAAATCCGAATCCTCTCAGGGAACACCGACCCCAAACCCGAACCTCCAGTGAGACGGATAAGGAAGCGCAACCGCAAACCCAAAGCCGCCACAGAAGATGGCAAACCTAAAGAGAAGGGCAAAAGGGGACGGAAGAAAGGAAAACAAATGCGGCTGGATTCTGTTGTTCCTGAGGTTCAACAGTCCACAGAGATGGAGAGCAGCGTGTTAACACTAGTCTCTGTAGGATACGAAACCATTTCCAGTGGACTTAACGCCACCAATGCAGGTCTGGCGTAACATCACGTGCCTGAAAGGCACAGAGAGACACTGTGAATTCTGAGTGCAAAAAGTTTTTCATAGAAAATTTTAGTTTTATAAGCGTTAGGCTTCTCTCCCTCTCTTAAGACTGAATATATTTTGTTTGTTTTTTCTCACAATCTGGTTAATCAAGAAAATAATGGGGTCTGAGAGGATGTTGGCAGAGATGTTTTGATTTAAACCAATCATGCATTGCCATCAACCTTTTGTTTTGTCATTTGTGGCAAAAAGAAACAAATTTACACAGTGTATGCTATTAATGTAGTATGCAATCAAATTTTTCTTAAAGCACTATGTTGTATTCTCATTAAATGTTCACATTAGTTTCTGTTACTCTCATTTGGAAGATTTTATCTCTGAAGTTGTTCTTTAATTCTGTTGTACTTAATCTTACAAACTTCAAGCAATTTCGTTTGAGTAAGAACATATCTTCTCTTGGACATTGTTTGATTTTTCGGACTATTTATTTCCTTTTTCTGTTTGTGTCTGATATGTAGTGTACATGAATGACTGTAGCCTGTACTCTGTAAGTTTTGCAGATTGCTCATCATATGCTTGTATTAAAAGCATTACCTTTTTTAAGCAGTTTGTGTATTTGTTTTTTTTTAATTGCTTGCAGAGCATGAAAGAATCTACTTTAATACAAGATTAAAATTTATCAAATGGATTTATTGCAATTGCTGTTGCACATTAAGGTTAGGGATTTAAACAAACCCTTAATCCTAAGTATTAAATGTTTATGAGCGTTAAACGAGAAGTTCACTTCCAGAACATTTTCTGATGATTTACTCACCTCCTTGTCTTTCAAGATGTTCATGTCTTTCTTCAGTCGAAAAGAAAGTAAGTTTTCTGAGGAAAACATTCCAGAAATTTTCTCCATATATTGGACTTCAGGTTGGTAGGTTTTGAAGCATGGATGCTGGTTTGAGCAAAACATACCTAACCAGCAAATGCTGTTTCTTTCAACAGGGCTGAAACTGTAATTTGGACCTTCAACCAATTAGCCACCATTGAAGAAAAATCCTTGAATGTTTTCCTCAAAAAACATAATTTCTTTTCAACTGAAGAAAAAAGACTAGAACATCTTGAATGATATGGAGGTGAGTAAATTATCAGGAAATTTTCATTCTGGAAGTCAACTTCTTCTTTAAAAAATATGGAAGGAGGGTCACAATCCAGAACATCACAGAGACATTATTTGATATGATCCAGTAAGTAACATTTAACAGTATGTTTACAACCATTCAGAACAGCTTTGCATAGCATCATACTAGCATTGTGATGGCAACATTTGCATAATTATTTCAGAACATTTAGTTATTGTTATAATTTATCTGTTTCATACATCCAGGGTCAGAAATTAATGAGGGATTGTGGTAAAAATGCCACGAAAATCTACTAAAATGTCCCATAAATTAAAGACAAAGGGGTAAAAAATGTCCTTGCACAATTAAACAATGTATTATGAATGTCACGATTAAAATGAAATGTGAAAATGAATGAAAAGTGTCCATTTGTGGAATGAGCTGTTTTGGGCAGCGTTGAGTCTTATAACCAATCAAACGTGTTTCTGTTGAATTTAGGAATGCATTGGCCAATCAGAAGCGCTTAAATTAGTCAGCGCTAAAAACGCCGGAGCTGTGGTTGAAATCCCTCATCATCAAAACAGTGACGATACGGCGTAAATAAAGATTAATTTCGTAGCTTAACTGATTATAACGGGAGCTTTTGCGTAACTTGCTAGACTTGAGTAACGTCATGGACCAGCAAGTTTGTCTGTGAAGCCAGTATGTGATGTGCCCAAAACGAAACAAAAATGGTTTATACTGTTTTCTATATCAATATTAATATTTATTCTTACAATATAAAGAACAATAATGATTTCTGTCATAGTATTGCAGCCCTAAGAACTCCTGTTTTTACATGTATAATTTAGATACAAGTTTAAAAATATTGATTAAATTGGGTAAATTTAATTATTTGACATTAAAGACCACCCCTGGTGAAAAAAAACAGCATATGCTGGTTAGGTATGTTTTGATGCTGGTTTAAGCTGGTTCTTTGCTGGTTTATGCTGGTCCTAAACTGGTTCATGCTGGTCCTTTGCTGGTTTATGCTGGTCCTTTGCTGGTTTATGCTGGTCCTTAGCTGGTTTATGCTGGTCCTTAGCTGGTTCATGCTGGTCCTTTGCTGGTTTATGCTGGTCCTTGACCAGCAACATGACCAGCTAAGGACCAGCATAAACCAGCAAAGGACCAGCATAAACCAGCTAAGGACCAGCATAAACCAGCACCAAAACATACCTAACCAGCATCCCAGCATCAAAACATACCTAACCAGCATCAAAACATACCTAACCAGCATCAAAACATACCTACCAGCATATGCTGGTTTTTTCACCAGGGACATAGTATGGTGATTATAAAAATAAAGTGATTATAAAAATTGCCCTCATAAATGTAAAAAAAAAAATTCCCCTGGAAATCAAGTCCAGGAGGCAAATATTGCACCTTAATGGAAAAGTTCATTTCTGACCCTGATCCTCTCAAATATCAATAATAGCTAATTGGTTTGTTTTCAATTATGTTCACTTCAACTGCTTTGTAATCTTTTGTATTTTCACAAAAGATTTCCCCACAAAGCAGCTTTTCTGAATCCCACGTGAGCATGCAGAGAAAATCCTCACCATGGAGTCAGATTTGTAGTTGAGCCAATGATATTGTTTATCTGTTTGTTGTTCCTCTCTCTCTTCTGCCCTCTAGGAGACATTTGATGTGGGCGTTTTGAAGTTCACAGTGTCACCTACAGGTGGCCTGTCCACTATGTGGCTTTCGTCAGACTGAGGATTTGGACTGCATTAGTGAAGAGAGAGGAGAGACAGGGATTGAGAGGAGGAAAATAAATGTGTGATGAGGGAGGGAGGGAGGGAGGAGTTTGTTTCGCAAACATACCTGTATGTACAGCCCAAGCAAGAGTGGAAGAAAAACAGGTGGAGGACCCAAAAAGGACAATACTGCACAAATATATACTGATACAAAGCAAGAAATGGAGCTGTGTGAGATTTTAGATCAGAAACACAGTTTAGACTGTTGTGCTAATTTGGGACACAAACAGTGCTGAGAACTAAACAGGTCATCACAGGCTCACACAGACATATGGACAAGATGGGGGCCAGTCGTCCACTGCCCAATGCACCTAAGGGTAAGTAACAACAGACACAACGCAAACACTGTCTGAAGGATTTTGACGTACATTTTCCTTTCTCAGATTTGCTAAGTGCTGCAATAGAGGCCATCAGTGTGAGCACAGAACTAGTCGAGGAGGAACTAAAGCCATATTTGGACACAGTACTAAATGTTGCCATAGAAAGAAGTAAGTATTCCAGGTTTTTGTTATATAAGATCAAGAATGTATGTTTAGTTGTATTAGTGTCATATGTCTACTTGAGAAACTTGAGTCCTTGCAAATATGCTTAGTACTAGTTGAGTGTTTATGTAACAACAACAAGGTCCTCTGAGGATTATACAGGATGTTATAATATTTTGTGACATTTCTTAATATATCATGCCTTTAAAAAGCAGTTTCTTTAAAATGAAGCAATTTGTAATCGTTGTCTGTTAGTATGAGCTTGTTTCAGCTAGTTAAATGCAGAATGCGCCAGCACTTTGAGTGAGTTCTAAAAGCTGCTTAGTGCGTATTGCTATTACACGTTGGCTAGACATGACTAAGACTACTATCATAAGATTTTATGGGTCTCTATGGAAAACTTGATTTTGCCTTTTAGCATAATGACCTCCAGCTATAATTAGCTGTCCTAAGCAAATGGTTTCTTTCATAGCTATGCTAGTTTTATGTACCACTTTATTTCTGGTACCACTTTATTCTCACATACTCAAATAACACAGGCTTAAATGTTTGAAAAAACGGATAATGTACAGGATTATGTACTAAAATAATACAAGACCCTGTCAGGTTTATTTTGTGATAATGACCAGCTGACTGCATTATCCCTTACATATCACAAATCACCATAATTAATACATCAGCAAAAATGGCTGTGAGAGGGATACGCGACTCCTGTGGATTTGAAAACAGAGACGCTGTAATCCGCATTTGTCTCTGTGAGAGCCATTGAGTGACAGCAACGATTAGCCAGACGGCTCTTTTGTACACAAGCAACCAGGTGGTCAGCTGTGAACGACTCTGTAGTTTGTGAAAACATCATTTGTTAATCTGTGCATATGTGCGTATGTTCACTAAGGACAACTGGATAAGATCGGTTAAGAATGTTGTACACAATATATCCAATTTGTTGTACTTTCAGACGTCAAACCAAAATTTATTCAGACACCTTCAGCATTTCTCACGTTATCACAGTTTATTCGCTGTAGTTTAGAAAATGGTAATAAAATATGACAAGAACTCTGTGTCAGAACAAATTCATCTTGATAATGTCAGATAACTTTGATAGAAAAGTATATAATGGATTACAGTCAACCAAACATTTAGACAAATGTTAGTATGACAATATTTACACTACTATCAATACTTTATTGTTCACTCTGTGGTGTAAAAAGGTTGCATTAGCAATTAAAGGAAAAACACTTAAGCAAAACATGGTCAGGTCAAAATGTCTGGTCCCAAGTGTTTATCAATTTTACTGGTAGTTCACTATATGAAGAATTTTTGGGTATAATATGTCACAGTTTACTTTATTTTGCTATCCTCATTTACATAAATGAATTATAGTGTCCTGCACCCACTAGTAAAAAAATATAAAAAATTATATCTGGTGTTTGAATATTTTTTGGTTTGAATGTATATACATAACTGTTCAAAATTTGGGGTCAGTATAATTAAAATTAATATTTGTTTTTTCACCAAGGACACATATAATTCATCAAAAAGTAAAGACATTTAAAATTTTAACAAAAAAAAAGTATTTGAAGTTTCAATTCATCACTGAATCCTGGAAAAAAATGTCACAGCTTTACAATATACTATTAAGAAATGACCTTTTCTTGCTTCTTTACCACTAAATCAGCATTTTGGAAAGTTCGTGTGCTGAAAATTACAGAAAAAAAATAGACAATGATTATTCATTGTAATATTAATTTGTAATATTTGTATTTGTAATATTTCACAATATTATCGTTTTACTGTATTTATGATCAAATAAATGCAGCCTTTGAGAGCATAAGACACTTCTTTCAAAACATTAATACATTTTACTGACACCAAACGTTGTTTAATGTGTTTTTCCTGCCCTAGAGAAAGGCCTTTCCGAGCAAGTTGTAGAAAGTGGGATTCTGCCAGTACTGGCTCAGATTTTAAGAAGAAAAAGCATGCTCACTACTCACACAGCCAGGCTGGTAGCTGAACTGGCCAGAGACGGTAAGAACAAATGATTTATGCACAAATATAATGCATGTGTTAGTTGGTGTCATCTTGTGGTTATGGGCTGGGCTATAACCAAAAGGTTGAACTCAATATGTAATCTATAAATGAGACGTCAGCTAAACCTTAACCTTAGGTTCCTGATGGGAATGTCTCTCTAATAAGCTGCATTGGATAAACTGCAAATTTAGCAAATAATAAGAGTACCTTGATATCTACAGAGGTCAAAAGTTTACATACACCTTGCAGAATCTGCAAAATGTTAATTATTTTACCAAAATAAGAAGGATCGTACAAAATTCAAGTAAGATATTTCACAAAAGAGACATTTACATATAGTCCAAAAGAGGAAATAATATTTGAGCCCCAGTTGACCCCATTCAAAAGTTTACATATACTTGATTCCTATTACTATGTTGTTGCTTGAATGATCTACAGCTGTGTATTTTTTTTTAGTGATAGTTGTTCATGAGTTTCTTGTTTGTCCTGAACAGTTAAACTGCTCGCTGTTCTTTAGAAAGATTCTTTAGGTCCAACAGATTCTTTGGTTTTTCAGCATTTTTGTGTATTTGAACCCTTTTCAACAATGACTGTATGATTTTGAGATCCATCTTTTCACACTGAGGACAGAGGGCTGTTTACAGAAGGTTCAAACACTCACTGATGCTCCAGAAGGAAAAAAAAATGCATTAAGAGCCAGGGGTGTAAACTTTTGAACAGAATGAAGATGTGTACATTTTTCTTATTTTGCCTAAATATATATATATATATTTTTTACATTGACTACTGCCCTTCAGAAGCTACAGAAGATACTTACATGTTTCCCAAAAGACAACATAAGTTAAATTTCCCCTATTCAAATTTAAAAAGTTTTCACCCCCCAGCTCTTAATGCATTATGTTTCCTTCTAAAGCATCAGTGAGTGTTTGAATCTTCTGTAATAGTTGCATATGGGCCCTTTAGTTGTCCACAGTGTGAAAAGATGGATCTCAAAATCATACAGTCACTGTTGGAAAGGGTTCAAATACACAAAAATGCTAAAAAACTGAATTTGTGGGACCTGAAGGATTTTTCTGAAGAACAGCAGACAGTTTAACTGCTCAGGACAAACAAGGGACTCATGAACAACTATCATTAAACAAAAAAAAACACAGCTGTGGATCATTCAGGTATTAAGAATCAAGCATATGCAAACTTTTTAACAGGGTCATTTTTATAAATTCAACTATTATTTTCTCTTGTGGACTATATGTCAATATCTTTTATGTGAAATATCTTATTCAGGTCAGGTATGATCCCTCTTATTTTGGTAAAATAACTAACATTTCGCAGATTCTGCAAGGTGTATGTAAACTTTTGACCTCAACTGTAACTTAATACTCATAGTCTAAGTTCACTGACTGACTATTGATTATTCTATAATTCCACCTTTCTTTAGCTCCTGTGAGAGAGCAATGCTTTGAGACAGGCATTGTGTCTGCCCTTGTGACATTACTGCTAAGCCAAGATCAGGACCTTCTCCTTCATGTTAGCCAGGCCATCGCCAGGATTTGCTATGACAGCAGTGAGTGAACCTGAACTTTTGCCCTGTTCTTCTAACCACAGATCTCAAAGGCGGTACTGATGTGAGAGGCATTAGTCATACTTTAGTGTAAGACTTAGATTTTAGTACAGTTGTGGCACCTTATTTGCGATAACAAAGGTATTAACCTCCAGCTGATCTGAATTGATCGGTATTCGAGGCAGCCTTTAACCTGAATCTGAGATGATGTGGCTCAGATATGTAGTTACAATTTTGAAAGCTTTTGAAAATGCATCCATTTGTCATTGGCAACAATAGCATTCACTTGATATTCAGGAAAATTTAAATCTTCAGGAAAAATAGGAAGCTAAGTAGAGTCTAAGCAATTTGTATCATAATGCTGCCCCCAGAGTTTGGGATTTAAGAGATTATTTTCTTGCCAGACTTACAGCAAGAACGATTCCTGAGGCTCGGAGCTGTCCCACGACTGGTGTCGGTTCTTCTCCAACACACTGAAAACGAGGCACTGCTGAGCTCTTGCCTTCTGGCCCTCTGTAACCTGGCTGACAACGGCGAAGAAGACGGCTCCATGCTCTCCTGGGAGGAAGGGGCATACTTCGGCGAGGGCGAGCGGGTTTTCCGTGGCACCTCACGGTACTCTTTTGGTTTCTCCTCAGCTGTGACGGTGGTCAGGCTGAAACAGTGGACTAACGGCCAGTACTCTGTGGCAGTAGAAGTGCTTCAAAGGTGCTCCACAATGGTGTGGGGCGCAAAAAACAGCCACCAGAATGGACACCGCCTACCGAACTTTGCCCACCTAGGCAGCTGCCCTAAATTGTATAAAGTTATCAAATGCTCAGTGAAGAACATACCGAGAAACAGGAATCTGAGGGCGGCAGTGCTTCATACCCTGTTGTGAGGCTTCATCGTAGTGCTTTTGGACTGTTAATGAACATGTGAGGTGGCCTAAACTGGTGATCTGGTCTAAACCACGTCCCGACATTTAAGGAGCTCATTTCAGCCATTCGTAACAAAGAATGGATGTGAAAGCACAGACATACACTAGAATATAATCACTCTCATTTTCCTATTGCTCAGACGTCACGTCTGAATGCAAGGGTACAAATCGAGAGCCAAAATCACAAGCCAGGTCACAAGACATGTTGTGTCCAGGCAGTTTAAATCCTACAGATCTACGCTGGCTGTACATAGAACATAAAAACAGGTGGACGCCGAGTTGCAATCTGCTAGCCTTTCTGAACTCTGTGATTAGTCCATAAGAGGCCTTACAGTAGTGGATAATCCAGACCCAGTGTTCAGGGTCAGAGCAGCTACATGCACCCAGGTCACAATATGCAACCGTGTTGCAAAATGCACCAAGGGAAATAGAGTAACAGACGAGAATCGTGACTTTTGTTTACAGTCTTCGGGTCCAAACACAGTCCAGGTGAATGCAGAATTAATGAACCAAATTTGAGCAGTGTTCCACAGTGTTCAAATTTCATTCTAGATTGAGAACTGCAAAAAGTTAATGTCCATGTAGAAAACCCCTGCTAAAGTGGCCTAAGGCCATATTACATACACTGTGTGCAGGGTCCCCACAGACACGGAAAAAGTGGAATATTAAGAGAATATCAACATTGTGTGACTAGATTTTGCTTTTGTGTAGAGTAAAACTTGCTACACTACCATTAAAAAATTTGAAGTTATTAAGTGTTTTAAACCATTGAATTTTCTCTAATACTCACCAAGGCTGCATATATTTGATCAAAAAATACAGTAAAAGCAGTACTATTATGAAATAATCTTTCAAACTGTTTCTAATTTAATTGATTTTCAGAAGTAATTTATTCCTTTAGTGGCAAATCTGAATTTTCAGCATAGTTATTCTAGTTTTCAGTGTCACATGATCTTTCAGAAATCATTCTGATATGCTGATTTGCTGCTCAAAAAAAACATTTATAATTTTTTATCAGTGTTGAAAACAGCTGTGCTGTTTAATATTGTTGTTGAAAACAAAAAAAGGAAACAAAAAAATGTGATTTTTTTCAGGATTATTTGATAAATAGAATGAAAGAAAAGCAATTATTTAAAATAGACTGTTTTTGTAACATTATAAATATTTTTACTGTAACTTTTGATCAATTTAAAATTGTCACGATTAATCGGATCCAAAATAAAAGTTTTTCTTTACATGATATATGTTTGAATACTGTATAAATTAAATATGTATATATAAATACACACACATACAGTATATATATATATATATATATACTGTATGTGTGTGTATTTATATATACAGTACATAATATACACAGCACACATATATTACGCA